>CM052651.1:155264866-155328871 GCA_028533165.1 Leontopithecus rosalia
TCAAGTTCTCTCCAGCCCAGCCCAGGGATGCTGTGTGCAGGGTCCGTCAAGTTCCCTCCAGCGCAGCCCAGGGATGCTGTGTGCAGGACCCATCAAGTTCTCTCCAGCCCAGCCCAGAGACGCTGTGTGCAAGGTCCTTTGAGGTCATTCCAGGAGTGACCGAGCACAGTCCCAGTCCAGGTTTAGTATGTTTTGGTGCTTTGCAGCTCTACATTTGTTCTTTCTGTAGGAAACACTTCATATGGGAGACAGAACTCTCTAGAACACATGACGTACCTCTGAGAATTGGAGATGTCACTCATAATCTTGGTAGGTGTGATTAAAGGTGCTCCACGCAGGAAAGTGAACAGGGAAACTCCTGGCCAATGACAGTACTTATACGTTCTGAAGTTCACCAAGAATAAAAAAATGATACTCTTATTTCATGATATGGGTGTCTTTCAAAGACTCTGGTGCTCTACAAACACATTACTCGTTTAACTTTGTAAGATGGGTAGATACAGTAGCTGATAAACGTTTCTCCGTTTCCATCAGAAAACTGGGCTGTATGAGTTTTGAAGACTTGCCAAAAGTAACAATAAACCAAAAACAGATCTCGCCTTCATTACCAATATCCACGAGGAACTGCTGTGTTAGGCGATTTTAGTATGTCGGAAAGCCCCTCTGAGTGCCATCTACTCCGCCCGTCCCTGTGTGAGGGACGTCCCTGGGATGCCTTCTCTGCAGGCCTCACAGAGAGAGATCATGGAACCGAGCCCATGTCTCCTGCGAAGTGTTCACAGGGACAGCCCGTGGAAGCACACCCCCATCACCTGCACACACACCAGCCAACCTGAGCCCCACTCCCTCATCGGCTTCCACACGGGTCACACACGCTGACTGCCCCACGGTGTTATTTACCCAGAATTTGTTTCTGGGCGACTTCTGGTGCCCTCTTCTCAGCTGAGGATGCATTTTATCCTTGTCAGTTTTGTCTGTCTGAGACCCAAGCTCCCTCTGGACTACGTGTCTCACCTGAGAGGCACAAGCCTGGTGGTGGATGGTGGCAGTGGCAGTGACACAGGTGAGCGTCCTGATACAAAAATCTGAAATCCATAATGCTCCAAAATCTGAAATGTTTTGAGCCCCGACGTGACACCACAAGTGAAAAATTCTACACCAGTCCTCGTATGATGCGTCACAGTCAACACATTGCTCCATGCACAAATTATTTCAAATGTTGTATTAAATGACCTTCAGGTTATGTATAATAAGGTGTCTACGAAACATAAATGAATTTCACGTTTAGATTTGGGTCCCGTCTCAAGATATTTCATTATGCATATGCAAATATTCCAAAATCCCCCAAAAAATCCAAAATTCAAAGCATTTCCGTTCCCAAGCACTTCGGAAAAAAGACCCTCAGCTTGGGCTGAAGCGGCTGCCTCTGCCCCTAAAACGGCAGGATGGTTTCTCATGAGTGAAGCCTCAGGAGAGATGCTGGGACCCGGGGGCGTGAATCTTGGCTGGAAGACCCCTGTGCCATGGAATCTAACCACCCGCAAGTCCTGGCCTGAGCAGTTTTCCCGGGGCCTTCTGGAAGAAGGAAGGCTGTTATTTCTGGCAAGCCCGGGAAGGACTGTTGACCTGGGGGCCTGCAGTAACTCAGCGAAACAGGGAGAGGACTTCCTTGCTGACCCCGAAGCAGGGCTTCTCCGATATGACTGTGCAAGAAACCCCCTGGGTCTGCTTAAAATGCAGGTTTGGATTCAGGAGAAACTAGCACCCAGGTGTCACTGAGGCCAATAGAGGCTGTCATCTCACCCTTGAATTCTCAATGTTTGCTTCCCTCAAATAAACTTAGTAGCATGATCCTGCCTAATATCTGACTATATTACCTGACTATTATGAAGACTGATGTGGTATTATCTTTCAGATACTTTAAATGTGTTGGGGAAAAGACGAAATGTAAGTTGTGATTATGAAATGTATTACATTCTAGACTCGACAGTCCCATTCACTAAAATTGTGGCACCCCAAAGACACAGGAAGAGAAAGAGGGAACATGAGACACTACTCGTTCTTAGTTTTTGTATCTCTCTTACCTGTTTCTTTATTTCATATCATGTTTCTCTTCATGTAAAACCATGTGCAAAGTGTAACTGCACCCCCGAACGTCAGTGATGCCAGCTACAAGCAATAGACTTTGGTGTGATTATTTGGAGTGACTGCATCAAGTGGAAACCGAGGTCCGTCTCCGGGCAGCCAGCTGCTCCCATCTGTCTGCTGCCCATGGCACAGGTGGGGCCCTCCGTGGGTTACAGCCAGCACAAAGCAGTACATCTGGTTGACCACAATGGGCAAAAATAAATGCCAATTTATTTCATGCCAATAAATGATCAAATCAAAATAGAATTTCTTTTTTTGGTTGATCGCTGCCACACAAAGACCCATTTTCAGAATTGGCTGAGTCAAGCCTCCAGACTGCGCCTGTCCAGCCCCTGCGAAGGGAGGTAGGCTAGAGCCATCTGGCATGGACCTCATTGCGTTGGCCAGTGTGGCTGCTCTGCCTCCTGAAGGGCAGCACTTTGAAAACAGCATCGCAGTTGCCGACTCACACCAAGGAGTCAGTTCACAGCTTCTGCTGGAGGACTGGCCACTATTCGAAATTCTATGAGATATTCCACGACATTTAACACATAGTTCCTGCCCTCAGAGAGCTTATAATCTACTCAGGCACAAACATTAAAATGCACACAGCAACATCAAGCTAAATGTAACTACTGCCTACTTACTCTGTTGAACAGGCCCTAACTGCTGAAAAATCTCAGCTGGAGTAGAAGGGATTCCTGACTGGGGTAACAGTAAGCTTTCTATAAACTTATTCACAGGTGGGATTGGCTGAGTCTTGAAAAACAGATACAATTTGGCGCAGAGAGCTCCATTTCTGGGTGGAACACGGGCAGTGACTCAGAATATGAAGTGTGTCTCTACTAAGCACTTTTACACATATTTACCTCATTTATCCTTCACAGCAGCACTCCACAGTAGGAGCTACCATCCCCATGTTTCCACGGGGGAACAGTTCTGAGAACTTGCATAACCCAGTCAAGGGGACAGAGCTAACGGCAGGGTCACGCCGACCACTCCAGAGCCACCCAGACCCGGCAGTCACTGGGCAGCGCTCGGGCCCTTCCGCTGCTACTGTTGTCCTGGACTCTCTCGGATCCAGGTCCAAGACCTAAAGGGAAATAAAACACTCTAAATTATGTGGGCCAGGCCCCACAGAAGCATCACAAAACCAAAGAGGCTTCACATCCCCAGGCACGTGGCCTGCTGCTGAAAACTGGCTGCCCCTGAAGGAAAATGACACATAGTTCCCTCCCCTCTCATCATTAGTGGCCTGCTTGGTTAGCCAGAGCCAAAAAGAGGAAGTTTCAGGGAAACATTCATTTCTTTTGCCCTAAGCCCCGTGGCCATGATTCATTTTATAAGCAAATTATCTGCTTTATAAAAATGTTTAAAGCTTTTATTGTATTTTTCTGATACGCAGTTATTGTTTTAAAAGAATCTTTTAATCACAGAAAAAACACAAAGAAGAAAACAAATCCCTAGACAACTTGTCTGAATCATGTAAAGTCCATACTTGGCCCAGAGCCTTAGACCAACTGACAGCTTTGAAGCTTCATGTAAAAGATTATGAAATGCCAAAGGGATGACTGGTCAAGAATGCCATCTGTTAAGACCCACAGCCAGTGAGAAGAGCCTAAGATTCAAGCCTGACAGGTCAAGGCACTGCAAGTCACCTGTCACGTCACCAAGGAACACTTTGCCCTGACTTTCCAGTTTCTCCAATCTGAAGTAAAAAAAACTTCCAGCCAGCTGGGCGCGGTGGCTCACGCCTGTAATCCCAGCACTTTGGGAGGCCAAGGTGGGTGGATCACGAGGTTAAGAGATCGAGACCATCCTGGTCAACATGGTGAAACCCCGTCTCTACTAAAATTACAAAAACTTAGCTGGGCATGGTGGCGCGTGCCTGCAATCCCAGCTACTCAGGAGGCTGAGGCAGAAGAATTGCCTGAACCCAGGAGGCGGAGGCTGCGGTGAGCCGAGATCTGCCACTGCCCTCCAGCCTGGGTAACAGGAGCGAAACTCCGTCTCAAAAAAAAAAAAAAAATCCCAGCCTTTTAGAATCACTGTGAGGAGTAGAGACCATTTACCATTTACACCAAGCACCAAGCTCAGTGCCTGGCACACAGTCAGCAATGATGTTCATCAATCCAGCTTTCTCACAATGCTTTGGAGGCAGAATGATTTCTTGAGAATTTCCACAAGCCCTCCAAAGTTCTGAGTCTTTTTTTTTTTTTGAGACATAGTTTCGCTCTTGTTACCCAGGCTGGAGTGCAATGGCACGATCTCGGCTCACCACAACCTCCGCCTCCTGGGTTCAGGCAATTCTCCTGCCTCAGCCTCCTGAGTAGCTGGGATTACAGGCACGCACCACCATGCCCAGCTAATTTTTGTATTTTTAGTAGAGACGGGGTTTCGCCATGTTGACCAGGATGGTCTCGATCTCTTGACCTCGTGATTCACCCACCTCGGCCTCCCAAAGTGCTGGGATTACAGGCATGAGCCATTGCACCCGGCCTCAAAGTTCTGAGTCTTAATGTGAATTTGCAAAAATGAAATTAATTCATGGTACCTGAGGCTTATCCTCCTCCCTGCCCTGGGGCCCAGGAAACCTCCTTCTCAAAGCCCTCAGCTGCCCCAGTAAACCTGGGGCATCTGGGCACCTTCTGACTGCACCCCATTGAGTTCAGACAGAGGGTGGGGCAGCCTGCAGATGACTGGACCCCACTTCCTGGAAGTGGGAGGTCCTGATGGGAATCCCCACTTCATCCATCGTCCTTACAGAAAGGGGGAGAGTTCATTACCCATTCCATGCCCTGAAGATGAGCAGAAACCAGGATCTTTACTTTGGGCTGGAATTATATCAAATCAGATTTGCACACTGGTTGTCTAACTCGATAGCTCTCTTTAGCAGTTAAGTGTGCCTTCCATCAACCAAACGGTAAGACATTAAAGCAAAAATAAATGCAGCTTCTATGGGGAAAATAGTTAAAATGGCCTTTGATGTTCCCTATACATCTGACAATCCTGGAGATTTTAAAAGTAGCCCAAGGGATTATTTATCAGACAAAAAGATCAAACAAATTGATAGGAAAATTTATTGATAAGAAATCCATTAATATTATTTAGATGAACATGAAAGAAAAGTAACTCTTAATGAGAAAATAGCTAGACTTGCTCGTGGTCAAATAATGCAATTAAATAATTTTATTTCATTATGTTAGAAAAATGTAATGATAAATTGTGGTTAAAATGTATTCTTCTATATTGGTGATACTGAAGTTGGTTCAGTGGGAGGAAGGAGAGATGTGGCAATGTGTGTCAAGGAACAAAATTATGTTTATGTCCTTTGACCCAGGAATTAACATGGCATGAGGGAGGGGCATATAAAGTTGTTGGTCCCAGTGTCATTTACTGAAGAGAGAATTTTCAAAATAAATGTTCAGTGAAGTATTAAGCAGCCTTTTACAATCATAGTTTTGAAGACTATGTAGCAACTTAGAAATTGCAGATAACATAATGTTGAGTAAAAAGAAAAGCAAGATGTAAAAATTATGGACTATGATTGCAACTTTGTTGGGAGGCGGAGGCGGGTGGATCACGAGGTCAAGAGATCGAGACCATCCTGGTCAACATGGTGAAACCCCATCTCTACTAAAAAAAAAATACAAAAAATTAGCTGGGCATGGTGGTGCGTGCCTGTAATCCCAGCTACTCAGGAGGCTGAGGCAGGAGAATTGCCTCAACCCAGGAGGCGGAGGTTGGGGTGAGCCAAGATCACACCATTGCACTCCAGCCTGGGTAACAAGAGCGAAACTCCGTCTGAAAAAAAAGAAAAGTGGCCAATGACTACAGTTAAGAATGAGAAGTCTCATTCTTAAGATTGAGAAGTCTGCTTTCAAACTTTCTACGACATGGTTTGTTTCTATCTAGGATTTAAAGCCAAAATTATGCTTTACGGCAAAGAATAGTTTGGATTTTCAGTCCCGGAGGTGTTCAGAAGCCACCGCAGCCCACACCGTGCCCAGACTCTGGGTGGAGCCACCACCTGTGCCCCTGTGGCCACTGTGCTGGGAGCTGCCCCTGCCACCTGTGCCCCTGCAGCCACTGTGCTGGGAGCTGCCCCAGAGGCAGCTGTGCAGATACCAGACACGGCTCCTGGTTGAGGACAAAGAGATGAATACATGGAGGCTTCGAGGACAGCAGGACAATATAAAATAAATGTCGCACAATGCAAACACTGCATCTAGATAAAGCCACTGACAAAACGGATTCATTCTGATCTGTCTTAAATTTAACCGTTTGTAATGTGGAAACACTGTGCTGGATAATTGCCCACATACCACATTCTACTTCATTGAATAACATTCCATGTATAATTCAGAGCTGTATCTAATTTCTTAAACACAACCCTTTTTTCAAATTTTGTCACTCCATAAAAAGCAACTCTTTTCACAGTGACAATTATAAATACCAAATATGAAAATATTTTCTGTATCTTTTTCCAAAATTTAACTAGATCTTCTTGAAAACAGACCCTGAGAATATGTTTTCCATACTTACATCTCCCTCGTCCACCTCCTCTGCCGCAGCTCTTTTAAACTTGAAGGCCTTGGTTTTATTGGGATTAAGAAATAAAATATGTATACATATATATGTTTTATAAAAAGTAAAACAATGCTGGACGTGGTGGCTCATGCATATAATTCCAACACTGGGAGGCCAAGGCGGGATGATCATTTGAGGTCAGGAGTTTGAGACCAGCCTGGGCAACATAGCGAGACCCCATCTCTACCAAAAAAAATTGTTTTTTGAGCTGGGCATGGTGGCGCTTGTGGTCCTAGCTCCTTAAGAGGCTGAGGCAGGAGGACTGCTTGAGCCCAGGAGGTTGAGGATGCAATGAGCTGTGACTGCACCCCTGCACTCCAGCCTGGGCAATGGAGCAAAACCCTGTATCTATTTTTTTTTAAGGTAAAGCAAGACAAAAAATGAGACTCCATCCCAACACGAGTTGTTATCACTGTTGCTGGCAAGTCAAGTCCTGAGCCTCTGAGAAAGAATCCACTAAGGCCAGGCAAGACCTCAGGGAGAATCAGCAGGTACACATGTGCTCACTACAGCTCCATCTGCATCTTGGAAGCTTTGGGTCTTAGACGAATGAGGGCTAAGCCTGTAGAGTTAGTTCTCTCAGCCAGAGACTGAAGCAAGGAACTGACACAACCACCAAAAAACCTTGAGGAAATGCATCCGTCCTCGCTCCTTGGGAAAATGTGGTTAATGTGATCAAGCAAGAGAGCTCGGCAGCGTCCCTGGTGTTAAACCCACATCGTACTCATCGTGGGGGGGTGCCTAAAAGTTCACAGCCTCAATCCTTCAATCTTTCTCAGATTCTTGGGAACGAGGGGAGGGAAGGGTGGTGCTGACCACCTGAGGCTCACCCCTCCAGGGTGCCCAGAGGGCCGGGCTGCCATCTCCCCCTCAAGCAGTGCCACATGGCTCCTCCAGGCCCAGGGTTCGAAAGTTCGAGGTGTTGTCTCTCAAGCTCAGGGTGTCTGGGAGACCGTTGACCCGGAGGCTGCTGTGAAAATTTTGGTTAAAAGCTCCGAACTAAATGTCCTTCCCGCATCTCCTCAGATTCAGAGGCACAGTCGCTCCCAGACTGAAGCAGCAGACAGAAGCCAGGCCTTTCTCTGCACCCACAGAGGAGAGGAGCCTGTACGTGAGGCTGAGCCTGAAGCATCCTTTCCTAAAAAGAAGGCACTCCTCCCAGCCTCCTCTTTGAGGCCCTGACCCAGTTGTCACCGAGAGCACTGAGCCTGCCGCTCTTCCCTCAGCCCCATCAGCAGGAAGTCAGTTCTTTAAAGAGTTTTAAATCAGCAGTAGATGAGTTTCTAAAGCTGTAGCACTGACTGCAGCAAACCCACCAGCCTGGGCGGCACGTATGCCCATCAGTAGCAGCAGCCACTGAAACTGTGATTCTCCTGCAGCTGTGGGAAACAGAAGTCCAGTGTTTATCCAGATGTATCGTTTGCAACTATTCACTCGTGTGAATTAATAACAAGAAAGGCACACACAGATGGATGGGGGAGCTGTGCCCCTGCTGTGTGACTGAGTGAGCCGAGCCAGTCCCTTGGCCTCTCTGGGCCTCAGCAACTTACACTTTTTTTTTCTTTAGGGACAGGGTCTTGTTCTGTTGCCTAGGTGGAAGTGCAATGGCACAATCATAGCTCACTGAAGCCTTGAACTCCTGGGCTCAAGCCATCCTGCCACCTCAGCTTCCTGAGTAGCTAGGACTACAGGCGTCTGTCACCACACCTGGCTAATTTGCACAGATAGATAGATAGACAATAGAGATGGAGCACTGTCCCAAGATGCAAGATGGAGCATCTTGCAGCATTGCCCAGGCTGGATTTGAACTCCCGGGCTCAAGCGATTCTCCTGCCTCGTCCCAGAGGGTTGGGGTTACAGGCATGAGCCACAGCACCCAGCCTACTCGCACGTCTTGAAGCTTCCTTGCCACCCTGGCACTGTCTTCTACTCTCTGTACTAAATGATGAGAAAGAATTGAGATTTTTTTTCCGGGACCAAATTGTATAACACTGGTCCGAACAAATGCGCACACACGCACCTTATGAAACAGCTTTTACCTTTCAGAGCATAATCTGGACCTCATTCTTACTAAGGTGTTCCACGTGACTTCCAAGGAGCGGACAAGGTACATCCATTCGCAAAGAGAGCAGAGAAGGAGATTTGGGGCAGGGCGACATTTGGAGGGAAAGGGAAGGGTCCTGCAGGAAATGCTTGCAGTGGGAGGGCAGCTGCGCCTTGCTCATCACCGCCGTTCGGGTGGTCAGGACCACACGGCGGGCAGCACGGGCTCAGGATCTGTGCATTCTGAGCGACGTCACCTCAGCAGACACCAGGTGCCGGGCACTCCTGGCTTCCACCTCAGCCACTACTTGTCACCTGGCAGTCCTGGGTTCCACCTCAGCAGCCACGCTGGGCAGGTCAGTCCCGGGTTCCACCTCAGCGGTGATGCAGCGCCCACAGTCCCAGGTTCCACCTCAGCGGCCACGCGGCGCCCACAGTCCTGGGTTCCACCTCAGCAGCCAAGTGGGGCAGGTCAGTCCCGGGTTCCACCTCAGCAGCCACGCAGCACCCACAGTCCCGGGTTCCACCTTAGCGGCCACACAGGGCAGGTCAGTCCCGGGATCCACCTCAGCGGCCACGCGGCGCCGACAGTCCCGGGTTCCACCTCAGCAGCCACGGGGCGCCCACAGTCCTGGGTTCCACCTCAGCAGCCACGTGGGGCAGGTCAGTCCCGGGTTCCACCTCAGCGGCCATGCAGCGCCCACAGTCCCGGGCTCCACCTCAGCGGCCACGCGGGGCGGGTCAGTCCTGGGTTCCTCAGGCAGAAGCTCAGGCTGGGTGTTGGCTGTTTGATTTTTCCGGTATCCTCCGCCCTTGAAATCGGGACTTTGACACTTAGTGTTGCAGAGATTGTGTTTCCCCGAACTCTACTGAAGTCATGAACAGTTCTTTTCCTGTCCTTTTTTGACCACAGGGAAGAGCTTTTTTCATGTTTCCATTCTGGAACTTCTGTGATCTCCTGGATCAACTGCCTGCACTTCCTTAGAAATACCTGAACCAGAGGAGGCAGAGGGTTCCCTTCAGCAGATGCACTGGGCCCCTGGGGTCACAAGGCACAGAAGGCACAAGGGTCCCACATCCTCAGCGTGGCCCCTGCAGTCTGGAGGTGCAGGGAGTGCGTAGCTGTTACACATCCGATGGCCAGGGCGCCGCCTGTGATCAGGGGACCTGATGAAATGGATTTAGCCTCAGTGTCCCCATCTGTGAAATGAAAGGCTGGGAGAGGTGCTTTACCCACCCAGGGGGCCTCCAGTCCTGGTGCACTGGGGCCATTCTCAGAACACCCAGGGACCCTTCCAACAACAGAGTAAACATGCACACACGGGTCCCTGCCACACGGAACAGGACACCCCAAGAGAGCCCAGGGTTCTGGGTGGGAGCCATGGGCAGCCGATGCCATCGGGGGAAGCTTCCACACGCAAGGCAGGAGGAAGAGGAGGAACACAGCCGTGTGCTCTGAGAGATGCATGTGAGGTCACTGAACATCACCGAGAACACACTGGCTCACTGCACACCTGGGCCGTGTTGTGGAGGCCATCGCTCCCAGGCTGCAAACTCGCACAGCGTGCTCCTGTGTTGAACACTGCAGGCAACCATCACACAATGGTAAGTATTTGTACACCTGAACATATCCGAAAATAGAAAAGAGGCACGGTAAAAACCAGATGTAAACGATAAAAAATGGTGCAGTCAAATAAGGCACTCACCATGAATGAAGCTTGGGCTGGAAGCTGCTCCAGTGAGTCAGTGAGTGCACGGGGAATGAATGGGAAGCCAGACGGGTCGGCTTTACACACCGTGCACTTACACTGCCTAAATCCATTGTTGAAAATGTCCTTCTCCAATAATAAATCAACCTTAGCTTATCGTAACCTTTCTGTTTTACAAACTTTTTAATATTTTAACTCTTTGACTCTTACAGCACTTAGCTTGGTAGAGCTGCACAAAAATAGGTTCTTTCTTTCCTTATTCTATTAGCTTTTTTCTATTAAAAAATAACTTTTTTAACTTTTTTGTCAAAAACGAAGACACACACATTCTCCTAGGCTTGCACAGGGTGAGGATCATCAATATCACCATCTTCCCTTCCACGTCTGGTCTCACTGGAAGGTCTTTGGGGGCAGTGAAGAACGCAGCCATCATCTCCTGGAATACAAGGTGGTCTTCTGGATGCCTCCCGCAAAACTTGCCTGAGTCTGCTTTACAGTTAACTTTTTTTTTAGTAACTGGAAGGAATGCACTCTAAAATAATGACTAAAAGTTTGGTATAGTAAATACGCAACCAAGAACATAGTTGAGGACTATCATTATCTGGTATGACATGCTGTACACGATTGCACGTGCTAAAGTTTTACACGGCGAACAGCACAGTGGGTTTGTTTACGCCGGCTTCACTACAGGTGCGAGGGCGATGCCTTGTGCTGTGGTGTGACAGCCAGGTGACAACCAAGGGACCAGACGCTTTCAGCTCCATCACCGTTTTACGACACCACTACCACCTGTGGGGTCTACCATTGACCGCCACGTCCTCGTTTGGTGCTGGACCGTATCTGAGCACCTTGGCTGGTCTGGAAGGGGTCTAATCAGTCTGAAAATGCAATTGCCTAAACTTCCTTCTGAAACTGGCCCATTTCATCAGTGTTCTTGGGAAAATTAGGCAACATAGACATGGACATTTCAGAGAAAACATTCACAATGTTAATACATTTATCTGACATTTACTTAAAAAAGAAAATTAAAGCCTAAATCCCTCCGGTTACAAGCAGTTAGAAGAGGAGGCGGAGGTCAGCCGGGCCATGGCACGGAACAGGGCCTCCTCTCCTGATCCTTCCCGTCTCAGCAAAAGAACTCCATTGTGTGGCTCAGGGGAAGTTGAAGTGGAAAGCCGGGCGTGTGGAAGCAGCTGCCCGGCCATTGTTTAATCTGAGCTAAAGCAATGTCACCACGCCCAATTATGTGCTGCAATTTGGGTTACAGTTGCTTTGGTCAATATGATCACTTTCTTTTTTGTTTTTCAAAGAGGTCAAAGGTTGGGGTCTGGAGGCTGAAGCAGTCGGGCAGTGAGGGGATTGGGAACCCTGAGACTGGTTTTTTGAAAAACACCCCAGAAAAAAGATACTTCTGTCACAAAATATCAATGCCAGCCAGATGTCACCAGCCTTTTTTTTTTTTTTGCATGTGTTTCTTAACAGCTGGTAAGAATATCAGCTCAAATTATTCGACACAAGCACACACTTTCTGTTTGTCTCCAGATAAAGGGATTTAAAATCCCGTTTGTCAGTGAGGGAAGGTGGAAACTGTGGAATGGATTTTTTCTGGACCAAAAGGCAGGTAATTCCCCCTCTGTGCTGCCAGACCACAGCCCAGTAAGAAAGAAAGGTGGGAGACTCAGCGCCAGGGACACACACAGGCCCATGTTCTGTCGGCTTCCTGGAATGCTTCCCTGCGTCCAGCACACTCACAGGCCAGTTTTCAGCAGGCGCAGTGTGGTCACCTGTATGGGAACCCAGACAGTCGTTCCTATCACTTCAGTCGTGGCTTTTTGTGAGCATGACACCAGTCCCCTTGTTGAGTAGCCTCGCCTGGTAAAGCAGCAGGATCTGTGATAGTGGAGTCTCCGGTCTGGGTGCAGCTGCATATCCATTCACTCGTGCTGTCTCGGACACCGGCCCAGCCCCACGGGCAGCTCCCGCATGTTGTCTTTTTGGGACGGCAGTTTCCCAGGCCACTTATACTCCCTGAGTGCTTTGAACCCACAAGGTTCTCAGAAAATAGTCACTGAAGAAAAATGCAGAACAGATGTGCCTTTGAAAAATTCATTTGATTGATGGTAATAAAAGGATTCGTAGTGGGCTAAGAGGTGTTCCTCCAAAACCCATGTCCCCCCAGAACCTCACGATGTGACCTTGTGTGGAAACAGTTCTTTGCCGATAATTGAGAGTGGAGATGAGGTTCTGCTGGTTAAGGGTCAGCCTGGAATCCAGTGACTGGTGTTCTTATAAGGACACAAGACACAGGCAGGGGAAGAAAGCTGTGGAAGAAGGAGGCAGAGCTCAAGGTGGTGTGCCCACAAGCCAAGGGTACCAGGATGTCACAGCACCCGAAGCTGGGAGAGGCCCAGAGCAGACTTTTCCTGATCGCCACAGAGGAGCCAGCCCTCCCCACACCTGCATCCCGGACTTCTGGTCTCCAGGACTGTGAGGAAATGAATTTCGGTTGTGTAAAGGAGGTAGTTTGCCAGGGCAGCCCCAGGGGAATGACTCAGTGACAAGGAGGAGGAAAATACCCGTTACTCCTGAGGTAGAGCAGCCACACCCGAGGTAAAGGGGCAGCCCTGTACCCGGAACAGGCCCTTTTGCCCCACGGTGACCATCCGTCCTTGTCACTGAATGGATTCAGAACTCGGCAACCTCACTACCCACTAAGGAAGTCCAATAGAAGGACGAGTCACTGTAACCTAGGTGTGAACTCATGCCACACCCACTGCCTGCAGCCCTCTCACGAGGAAAGGTGCCAGGGCCCTCGGCCTAGGGGGCAAATACTGGGCTGAGCGGGCTTCCTGAGGCAAGAGAGGTGAGCAGCTGTCCAGAGAAGTCAGCCCCAAAGTGTGAGTCTTTACTAGCAGCCTGAGCACTTGCTGCTGGAAGTTGACAGCTTCCCACTTCACTTTAGCTGATAAAAGGCAGGAAAGGTGCCCCCAGGAAGCCTGGGAACTCGGAAGGTGGTTATGACCACAAGGCTCAGAGACCCAGTCACTCTGGCTGGGGCCACTTGCCAAGAAAACCGCAGGCCGCGAAACCCCTCCCTAAAACCCATTCACTGTGGACCATGGGATTCTACCCAGTGCCTTGGGGGCATCAGAGGTAAGTGTGCACTTTTCTTAGCTGAAATTCTTTTTTCATCTTAAAAATATCTGTTGCCACCATTTAGTTGTATGGCCCTAAGCAGATTTCATTCCCACATGTTCAACACTGTGAGCAAATAGCACCTGTTACTACAAACTCAGGAGAAAAGCCTAGAGCCTTCCCCACAGAAGCATGCCTGGTGCAGGGTGGGCAACCCTGTACCCCAGTAGCTGTGTGGAGAAAGTGGGGACGTTTGTAATCCTCCACCTCAAGAACTAGCTGATTGACTGGAATCCAGCTTTTCAGGGGAAAAAAACATGAATGAGAATCAAGTATTTTGGTCACTCGGTCTAAGACCAGTCCTGGGCACCTGCAGAGCCTGCTGGTCTGAGAGATCCCAGCCTGGCAAACACTGGGGCCTCCCTTTATCTCTGTGTGGGGAATGCACACATCTCACATCTGTCTTACAGACCATAAACGCTGTCCCGAGAATCATGTTGAGTCTGCTCATGGAGCCCAGGCCCAGCACAAAGGCACCTGTGGAGGGAGTGAGGCCAGCCCCAGCCACGAACTCGGCCTCCTCAGATGAAAGGGACCTCCCCCCGTGATGCTGGGAATGCTGTGTGACAGCAGATGAGGAAATGGGCAGAAGCCCGTGAAACCAGCCGAGTCAGATCACCACGGTGGGTGCCTGCCCACCCTCAGTGCCTGAGGGTGACATTCGAGATGTACGCACCATCTCTGAGTGCCTGTTTTAGCCTAGGCTTGTAAAGGCGTCGAGAATTCATCTCAGAAAGATGCCAGCAGAGAACCAAATGCTATTTCAAAGCAACTGCAGGGGGTTGGCAATTTAGATTTTCTCCCCCTAACTTGCTTCTTCCGTAGTTCTGCGGCCTCTTGATTCCACTTATAAATACTAAAGCTGTTGCTGTAATAAGAAAAAAAACAAGAAACATTCCTTGAATATTTCGAGCAAAATGCTTCTGAAAGCCCTTGGTTTCCCCACAGAAAACATATTTAAAGAAGAGCTGCGAATCGGCAGCAGCTGCTGCCAGCACCTGTTTCCTCTTCCCATCATCGAAGTTCTCGTGACATTTTGGAAAGAACTGAGCAGTTTTCCTGGAGAAATGCTCTGGGTTCTGGATTACACAGTAGACTGTATTCAACTGTGGCTGAGACAGAGGGGCCTGAGAGGCGCATCCGAGCACAGAGCCCTACACCCCGAAACTGCTCTGGGTGTGGTCCACAGTGACATCTCGCCTCCCTGCCAGAGCCCACAGAGGCGTCCTGCTCACTTCCCTGCACAGATGGCAGTGTGGGACCAGGGCATGTGTGGTGTCATCTGCCCATGGCGTTTTCTCTTTCTTTCTTTGAGACAGAGTCTCGCTGTCACCCAGGCTGGAGTGCAATGGCGCCATCTCAGCTCACTGCAACCTCTGCCTCCTGGGTTCAAGCGATTCTTGTGCCTCAGCCTCCTGAGTAGCTGGGAGTACAGGTGCATGCCAGCACGCCTGGCTAATTTTTGTATTTTTAGCAGAGATGGGGTTTCACCATGTTGGCCAGGTTGGTCCTGAACTGACCCCAAGTGATCTGCCTGCCTCTACCTCCCAGAGTGCTGGGATTACAGGCGTGAGCCACTGCAACTGGCTGCCATTTTCACTTTCATAGAATGTCTGGACTAAGTCTTCAAGGCACAAGGGCCTCAAGCTCTAATGAGCACATGAGGCACCGCTGCAGATGGCCAGGGGGGCGGGTGGAGCCCACCAGGCAGCCTCCCTCTGCAGCGGCTCACAGGCCTTCCTGGAGAGCTCTCACGGCCGTCACAAACTGAGTGGCTTACCATGGCACACATTCATCCCCTCACAGTTCCACAGGCCAGAAGCCTGACATGGATCCCACTGGGTTAAAAAGCAAGGTGTTGGCAGACTGGCACCTTCCGGAGACTCCAGGAGAAACTTTTCCTGCCTCTTCCCATTTTTAGAGGCTGCCACATCTATGGGCTCCTGGCCCCTTCCCCGTCTCTGAGCCACACTGCATTTCCAGCCTCGCTGACCCCCACTCCTGCCACTGCCAAACTCCTCCCTCTCCGATCCAGCCCTCCAGCCTCCCCCTGTACCCTGTACAGACTCTCTTCTTACACTGGGCTCCCCTGGGTAATCCAGGCTAATCTGCATCTCAGGGCTTGGGGCTTAATCCACACAGTGCTTTTGGATCTGAGGTTGGGAGGCCATGCCCAGGGGCCTTTCTTCCATCTTCCACACCATTGATCCACTTCATTTTTAAATGATCTAAGTAGAAAGGCTTCCTGTCAGCCCATGTCACCAGCTTCACCCACTGTTACCAGGAGCTGGTTCTTGTTGGGCTCTGGAAGCCAAAAAGGGGCTTCTTCCCTCTCCGCATCAGCAGGTTGCTTGGCCCGGTAGGGTGGGCACCACTGTGGGACACGGCTTGGAGCACAAGGAGGCTGCAGTCCCTGGGCCCTGGCTACAGGCTAGAGAGGAGGGAGAATGAGTCGTGCAGACACTGAAGGGTGGCTGCAGAGACCTCTCTGTCCAGAAGTAACCCCAGGCGAAGACATCTCCGTGGAGGAGGACCACACGTGCCCAGTTGGCAGTGAGGGAAAACAACAAATGACAGAAGTCACTCGAATCCCATGCATCTCCGCGCTAATTTGGGATTTTCATTTCCTCCTGAGACCAAATGAGAAGGTAAAAGTATACGCAGGAGTCAAACCTGCTTCCTAGACTGTGGTTAATTTCTAGAGGCAGCTGGATTTCCTTTGGAGAAGGCAGTTTTGCCCACGAAGCATACAGAGGAGATGGCTGTGCGAGCTGCGGCCCTCGGGGGAGGCTCCATTGGCTGCAGTGGATGTGGAATCTGAAGACCGTGGTCTCTCAGCCACCTCACCCTGCACCAGCCGTGTGCCTAAGGTGCATGGTGATGCCTGTGCGCCATGATTTCCTGATGCGTAGAATGTAGGCAGCTGGAGGGCACGGTGGCTGTCAGGTTCTTCGTGTGGAGCTCTCCAGAAGGCCCTTCATGCTGCAGGCAAATTCCACAAGACCTAGGAGCCAGGACGCAAGGTGCTTTAATGCTGGAAGGAAGAAGCTGGCTGAGATGTACCTGAAAGTGTTGAGCTGGTGGCATTGGGCTTGGCACATCCTTGCTGCTGGTGGACACAGGACCAGCAGCTGCGAGGCCCGTGTGCAGCGGTGTGGCTGCCATCACTTCCTGCCAACCCCACATCCTCATTCCCACGCTTCTCCTTCCGCCTTCCATGATCACTGGGACCTACCGCAGGACATGGCCCAGAGGCACAGAAGGAAGTTGACCACTCTTCTCTTCAGAGAGTTTATGACCAGGGAGGGAACGCCAGCTTGGGATAATCACAAAGCCTCTCTCATGCCCAGTCAGTGATGGGGACCCTTGAGGATGTCGGGGGAGAGGACATCCCCGCCTTGGTCACAGAGAGATGGGCTAAAGATGAGCTGGGGCTGCAGAAGCCACAGGAGCCAGGCGGCGACCTTCTCAGGAGGGGCTTACGCAGCTGTGCCGCCTCTGGTCTCCATGTGCAGGGAAGGACCAGTTGAGTGATGGTTGGGAGCAAAGCTGGCTGTCTCCCCTCTGGCTCTAGGCAACGGTCAACCTGCAGCTTTTAGCCTCTCCCTCCAGAATCTTCTATTTGGGCTATAATAATGTTTTTACAAAAGTCAACTATTTACAGTGCAACATGAAAAGGCCATTTGTAGGGGGCCACAGTGGCTCCGGCCAGTTGTCCTGGCGGTTGCAGAGGCGAGGCCATGAGTTCAAGGCCAACCTGAGCATCCTTACATGCTCTCATTGATTGACCAAAAAAAAAAAAAAAGAAAAGAAAAGGCCATTTGTCAGGACCCGTCGATCTAAGTGGGAATCATCTGAGCCATTGAATAGAGTTTAGTTTCTGACTGATTGCTAAATATTTTTACATTGCGTGGATATTGCCCAGCTCTGCCTCCCTTGCTGCAGGTGCCCCCTGCTCAGCTCAAGCTCCCCAGTGGGGAAGGCTGGGGGCCTGTGGAACGAGGCTCTGTCCCTGCCCCAAGGAGTGGGCAGCACCGAGGTTCCTGTTGTCGAGCTGCAGTGCCCTCGATGGGCCATGGATGCCAGGCCCCAGCCCAGTGTGCTTCCTTTGTCTCCTTCTGAACCGTGGGGGCCTTGCATCAGCCTTACCAGGTCCCTGGTACCTATTTCACTGGCCTTTCTTGTCTGGCATTCCAGCAAGCAGGGTGCCCCAGTTTCACCTCCCTCTGACAGGCAAGGACTTCTCAACCCACAAGAAGAAGCGACCAGGTCCCAGGTGACCATCGAATAAGCTGGGTCCCACTGGGAGCAAGTTTGCTGGCCCCTAATACCCCACATGGGGTCTGACAGAATCACAGCCTACCACGTTCCGGAATCTTCATTCATCTCCTTTTTCAGCGAATGTTCCCTAAACTTCCCTATCACGGAGCACAGCTGGCAACCCCCCAGCTGGGCGCCTTTGGTCTGATGGAGAGAAGGTCTCGGAGCCTCATACAGTGGGGAGGGTGGGAGGCGAGCACAGGTGCAAAGGCATCTACGGGAGCCACGGCAAGGCCGCGAGAGGGTCCATCTCAGGTCCAGGCCCACGAGGGTCTGTCTCAGGTCCGGGGCCACAGGAGGGTCCGTCTCAGATTCTCAGATCCGGGGCCACAGGAGGGTCCGTCTCAGGTCTAGGACCACACGAGTGTCTCTCTCAGATCCCACTGCCTTCCAGGGTTTGACTCCTTAGTGGCAAGCCCTGAGTGGTCCCACACTCTAAGATTCACGGGGGAAAGTGGGTATCTTGGCATGGGTCTGTAATGTTCTCTTGACTACGCAGAGAATGGAGAATTAGGAGCAAGCATTCTGAGGGGCCACCAGCTCTGGCCTCCCATCTGCCTTCTAAGCAGAGCCTGCCCCAGGTGAGGTGCCTGGAATTCCACAGCTGTGATGAGCTGTCACCATGGTGAATAGCGATGCACGATTGCTTAGATTTAAATTGAATTAAGGAGAAAATGAATCAGGACATAATGCTCTTCTTTCAGCCAGATGGTCTTTCTGAACAGATGTAATTATGGCTTTAAAAAGTCAGGAGGGTTTTGGGTCCAGGATCAGGCAGGAGTGAAAGGCGTGTGGTGCAAGGAGAGAAATGGTATCCAGAACAAGTATGGCTTGCACTGAAGGAAGACACTTCCTATTTTTGCTTATATTTCTATGACAACACCAAGGAAGGTGTGTGGGGTGGGGAGCAGGAACACACGGGTCCTTGGAATTACTAGCAGTCCAGGATTGTACAATTCCATTTACTGCACCCATCCCATGCCCTCAACCTGACTCAGGCTCAGCTCCTGCAGCCCCTTGGTGCCCTGAGCCCCTCCCCTACCTGTTCCCAAGCAACCACCCTAAGACCCCAGTCTGGGCGTCCGCAGATGACGGTGAGTTAATCAGGCAAATAAGCAGTGGGTAGGCAGGGGTTGGGGGTGCTTCCTCCGGGTCCCTCTGGCAAACCAGAAGGGAGCTGCTTCCCCTAGGTCCCCACCTGGTCTCCAAGCTTCCCAGCAGAGCCCCACATTCAATAATTGGGACCAGCTTTAACCAGACAGAGGAACAGCCTGGGGGAAGCGCAGCAGGCCCAGCAGCCTGATGTCCTGCCAGCCCCAGAGACAGATGCGGGCACAGGAAGGGGAGGCAGGGAAGAGCTGAAGCCAATAAAAAGCTGCTGGCATCCCTCAGGGCGACTCTTCAGAAACTGCCTCAGCCTGAGGACACAGGGACGGGTTGTGCAGAGGAGCCACTGGCCTTTGCCATTTGAAAGCTGGGTCCCAGAGTCCTCCCCGCCCCAGGGTTCCCTCGGAGAAATTCTCCCAGAATCCCTAAGCAATGCACTAGGAGAGCATGGTGCCACTCAGAAGCACGCCAAGGAAGAGTCCATTTGTGTGAACGTCTAGAGCCAGTCACAGAGGCCAGATCCACGATCAGGTGTGTGGAGGGCCCGGCCCAGAGGATGGGAACCTTCGTGGGCATCAGCCGTGGGCACCATGTTTCCTAAAAGAACAGAAGTTTTCCAGAGAATAAGCAGGCAGCAGTTAGACCCCACAAAAAAACATAGACGAGCAGGCATTTGTTAAGTCCATTTCAATTCACTTATGGTTTTAACATCAAATTATCCCTGTAACGAAGAGGCATTTTGTTACCCAAATTCTCATGCTCTTCGGGAGGGAGTAGAAAGGAAAAAAATATGAAAAGGGAGAAATAGTACAGACCCTTCCTTCAAACTTATTACCCCTCACCGTCCACACACACAAAAACAGGAAATGATATCAGGTATTTATCTAGCCTGCCATGAGACATCTGGTTCCACCTTAAAAATGAGGGAAACTTCAGCCAGCACAGTGGCTCACGCCTGTAGTCTCAGCACTTTGGATGGTCAAGGTGGGAGGCTCGCTGGAGCCCAGGAGTTTGAGAGCAGCCTGGGCAACATGGCAAAACCCCATCTCTCCAGAAAATACAAAAATTATCTGGAAGTGGTGGTGACACCTGCCTGTGGTTTCAGCTACTGGGGAGGTTGAGGTGGGAGGATTCCTTGAGACTAAGAGTTCAAGGCTGCCGTGAGCTGAGATTGTGTCACTGTACTCCAGCCTTAGCAAAAGGAGTAAGACCCTGTCTCAAAAAAGGAAAAAAAAAGAAAAAGGAGGGAAGCTTGGTGCTTGATATGTCAGAGATGGAAAGACTCTTGCCCGTCTATATGTCTCATTTGACAAAGTGAAGATTCAACTTCCAGGGCTACTCAATAGAGCCAAGTCTGGAAAACAAACTCTTGGGCACCACATCACCAACAGGATTTCCCTGGAGCCCATGTCGTCACCACTGTATTCATAATTCTACTCGAGGGACTTCCAGGATGGAGGGGAGAGCTGTCGCCAAAGGCAGTAAGAGGAGACCAGATGCTGAAAAGCCAAATTTCAGCTTTGGGGAAGAGTCAGCCCCTCTCCAGCCTCACCACCCCAGCGACACCCCAGGCCTCTGTGCAAACAATGTGCTCAAGTCCAAAACTTATGCTGGAGAAAAGGCGGAGACATTCAGAACCCAGCAGATTCCAGGCTGCCTTCTCCACTTTTATCTTGACCTTTGACTTACAAGGGTCAGGTTTGTGGAGAAAGGGGAAGACTCTCCAGCCGCCAGGCGCCTCCGGGGCTGTCAAGAACTAACAAGGACTAGATCACCCGAAATAGCAGATCGAACTGAAACAGCACACTCAACTTTTGGAACAAGCCACAAAGCAGGCAGGAGGACCGGATGTTGCCACACACTGACCTTCCCAGCTCTGTTTGGGTCAGATGGTTAAAATTAGTTTGTCCTCTCTGGAGACACGGCCAATGCAGCCTTTTCTGTGGCAGGGATCCAAACACAGTGTCCGCCACTCTCCACAAGCGGGCGAAGGGAAAGCAGCCCTCTCCTCCCCTCCGTCACTCCAGGGAGCTCAGGCAAGAGTAGGGCCCTCTGTAACATCTTTAAACAGGAGGCGACTTTGTACCGTTGGAGCCAGGGACAGAGTTGCAGTGACCTGAACAGTTAGGATCAGGATAAGTTCATTCTACTGAAAGAGGACGTCGAGAAATGGTTCATGCATTTAGAGCAACTGGATGATTAATTCCAGTTTCCATTTCTTTTCGCTGATCAGGCCTCATCTTAAATATTTTTATTTATTTCTCTTCTTCACCTTCCTGCCACCAGCCATTGCCCAGTGACCTTGCCAGGTCAGGGCTAGTATGACCAATAAACATTGGGTTTCATGATGTCCCTGACACCTGTTTGACCACAGAGACACTGGACTGTCCTCTGCCAGGTCCGCCCTGAGTGCTGGAGCCTGCATCTTAGTTCCCCGCGCCCGGCCTTGGCAGTAGCTCCAGGGATCACCCACCTCCCTTCCTTCTCCTGTTTCAAAAGTATTGACTTTGAGGATCAGAAAGGGCCCTAACTGTTGTTTTTTCATCCTAACGGAAACACTCAAATTTAGAGTGTCTTTCCCTTATTAATGTGCCTTCTTAATATTGCTTTTTGTTTTTTAAAGATGAAGTCTTGCTCTGTCCCCCAGGCTGGAGTGCAGTGGCACAGTCACAGCTCACTGAAGCCTCAGCCTCCCAGGCTCAAGCTGTCCTCCTGCCTCAGTCTCCTGAGTAGTTGGGACCATAGGTGCCACCACCACACTCAGCTAATTATTTTACGTTGTTTTGTAGAGACGAAATCTCACTTTGTTGCTTATTGCAGTTTTTTAATTTCAAATTTTTATATCATATTTGTTTCTAAGCTTCTAAGAAAGGGCTGACATTCACAAAATCAAATTCATACTAATTCTTAAAGAAACAATACTTGCCCTTCTATGGTTGAGCAGTTCGTGTTGTAAGCACCTGACACCAGACGTCCTTCCTCCCTTCTTCCTTCCTTCCTCCCTACCCCCAGAGGTCAGGGTGAGACAGTGCAAGAGAAAAACCTGGAAGCATCACTAACCCTATCTCAGGCCATGTCTACCAATGTGTAAGAGGGACTAGACATCCGGCCAAACTACTGCTGTGGAAGACCATGGTGTCTACACAAGGCTGCCACTTGGGAGTTGGGAAAGGCAGGCTGAGGGGCAGAAGTAGCAGATTCCTATCCTGTCTCTGAAAAGTGACTTTATTTGTCAAATATCCCAGCCCTGAGTTGTAAATTAAGTTTCACTAAAGCAATCAAGGTTCTCGAGAAATATCCAGGACCACAGAGCAGACAACATATTTCATGTTTTTCCTTATGGCTCAATCATTTTAAAGTTCGAATTCACTTAAAACATGATGCTTTTTGTTCGTGGTGATTTGACCATGGGTTTAGACATAAATAGAGGAAGTTGGCGTGAAAGAACGTAGCCTGGAAGGAGCTTAGAGCTGAGGTGCATGTCTGGCACCTCTCACCGTGGACGGTGGGCTCAGCTTCTAAAAATCGTATCCGAGGAAGATTCTGCCACCACTTCCACCATAAACCAGTGACAGCCTTGCAGTTAACTTCATCCCTCGGTCCAGTGAGAATCCCCCGTCCTGCGATTTTAGATTTTCTTCTTATACTGACCTTATTTTCTTTGAGAATGTAACTAATGACATGAGTCTTGTCATTTTTCTTTTCTGTGCTTTAAAAAGCCAAGAGGATCTGATGTTTGTGTTGCAATACATTTTAAAAAGCTATTTCATTCTGGCTTCCTCAGGTACCTTCTGAGGAAGGTACCTGAGAATCACTCCAGATTCTATTAAAATTGTAATTTCGAGAAGACAGATTCAGCAAATGCCAGACAGACATAGAGCCGTGAATGTTTCCATAAGAAACAGAAAAATTAGAAAGAATGCGTTGCTTTTCAAAGCTCATTAGCAAGAATACACCCTGATGGCACTCCCTCCCCACCTCCACAGTGGCAAAGTGATTCAGGTCAGATGGGCTTCTCTAAAATGAAAATATTCACTCGTTTGAGCAAATAAATGTAATTGAAGTTGTTCTGGAAAAATTCCGATACTCTGCACTAATACACACAATCTTAAAAACTCCTCTCTGAATTGTTTCCAAATGACAAGTGTGTATTTTTTGTTGTTCTGTGCTTGTAGTGGAAGACACTACGTTCAACACGGGCATACTGTGTGCCTCCTGCGGGTGGAGCCTGGTGTTCTTTGCATGCAAAATACTACTCTTCATCTTGACGTTTTAGACATCCAGCTGCTCCTAAGGAAACCATTTGCCTTTCCTATAAAATGCATAGACAGAGGAATTACTGACTGCCTAGCACCCTGTTTGCTGGATACCAAGTAAATGCACTGTTTCCGTATACAGGGCTGTATCTAGGTGGCCGGTTATTAGAATAAAAACAAAATTCTATGTCATCCACTCAGATAATCCCTGTGTTTGGCTTCATGTTATGGTTCGAAACTCCTAGTGACACTGAGTGAACACCAGAATGAAGCTTATTTCATGATCAAATGTCCTGAGTGTGTATATGTGTGTTCTCAAATTATAGCTCACATGGACAGAGAATGTTTTCTCACTCCAGCATCAGGTGGGGATTGGGTTGCATGGTGAACAAAGGCCAGCACTGCCCGTCCTCTTTGAGGCTGCAGTCTCCTGGGATGCACACCCACTAAACAAACAACTACATAAATTAATATGCCACAGGGCAAGCTGCAAAGCACCATCATGTAAGGCAGGTAACCCATGTGGCTTGTTTTCTGGCGGAAGAAGGTCACACTGGAGGTTCAGGCAGATGGAAGATCATACTCAAAGTCGCAAAGTGGGGGTGGGTGGGAACCAGGCTGTCAGGGCCAGGGTGGAGCTGAGCAGCCACAGACCATGGGGGAGTAACAAAATGAGGCTCCAAGATAGGCAGGAGCCAGATGAATGGCCTGAGAGGCGAAGTCAAGGATTTTGAACTCCATGCTGAAAGCAGCCGGAAGCCGGTAGCTGGCTCCAGCTGAGCACATGTGCAGAACTGTGCTCTGAAAAGTGCCCTTCCATGCAGACACGGATGAGGTGCTCCCAGCACTGCTGCAGACACTGCTGTTGCTCCTGCAAGGACTTTCAGAGTGGGCAATCACCCAGACATGGGACCAGCAAGCAGTGCGGTCTGAATCAGAACCCCCGAGACTGTGATACCAAGATCCTTGACCAGACACCCATTCTCCACCCAGTTTAATTGGCTTTGTTTTGGTCTTATAAGATTCCTCATCTGCAATGTGCATGTGCAACCACAGCAAGCTTCCCTAAGATGCATTCTGCTGTAGGTCATGTAATAGACACGGTGGTCTATACACACCAGTAAACTCTGTCATGTGTGTATGTGGATGTATTCACTGTATAATCCATCTTAATGCTTTTGCTTATGCAAAGTTTCAAACATATAGGAAAGAGGAAAGTAAGTAAAATAAACCCCCACCCCCCCGTCCTGTGCCACTCCCAGCTGCAGCGACCACCAGCAGTGCCTATGAGGCTCCCCCTGCCACTGTGCCCATTTGGGGGTGCTCTGAATCCATCCCAGACCTCATATTGTTTCGTCTGTAAATATTTCAGTATTTTTCTCTAAAAGATAAAGTCTCTTTTTAAACTGAACAGTAATAGCACATCACATCTAAAATATTTAGCAAGTATACTTTAAAATCATTTGAGTATCCAGTCAGTGCTTACATTTCTCCAGTTGGTTCATAAATTTTTTAAACTGTTTGAAACAGGAACCAGATCCAGATGCTACGATTGACTGATATGTCTGTGTCTCTTTGAATCTATAGGTTCCCCTTCAACACTTTCTTGTTTTTTCCCTGCAATTCATTTGGCTACAGAGTTCCCTGGATTCAGCTGTGCAGATCCACGTGGTCTCCAGGAAGGAGTTTTCAGTCCCCTGTGCTTCTGTAACTGGTAACTAGACTGAGAACTGTGATCAGATTCCAGCTCAGTGTTCTTAGAAAACATTTCTTCTCTTCACTGGTGTTGCTGGCCTGGCCTGTGTTTAATGTGCCCTTAAAGCAAGGAGGACCTTGAGGAATCGCCACACTGTTTACAATAGCAAAGACCTGGAACCAACCCAAATGCCCATCGATGATAGACTGGACTGGGAAAATGTGGCACAAATACACCATGGAATATTATGCAGCAATCAAAAATGATGAGTTTGTGTCCTTTGTAGGGACATGGATGAATCTGGAGAACATCATTCTCAGCAAACTGACACAGAACAGAAAATGAAATACCGCATGTTCTCACTCATAGGCGGGTGATGAACAATGAGAACACATGGACACAGGGAAGGGAGCATTGCACACTGGGATCTAATGGGGGGAATAGGGGAGGGACAGCGGAGGGGGGAGCTGGGGAGGGAAATCATGGGGAGAAATGCCAAATGTGGGTGAAGGGGAGGAAGGCAGCAAAACACACTGCAACGTGTGTACCTATGCAACTATCCTGCATGTTCTGCACATGTACCCCAAAACCTAAAATGCAATTTAAAAAAAAAGCAAGGAGGAAAGGCACACATGGAGTCCCGTCTGAGGGAATGAACACCTGTCCCTCCATGGAGCTCCTGCGACGTAGGTCGCCCTCTTCCACCCTGGAAACCGCTCAATGCTTCGAGGGATGCACAAGTTAAACACGCCATCTCTACCTTTTCCACTAAAAGGAACCGGCGCTTACTTGGGGGGAAACGGCAAATTCCAGGACCGGAGAAGGCAGGACATGTGCTAGGAAAGAGCTGCCTACCAACAGTAAGCACTGGAGCAGTTTCCCTGACTCCCAGGTCCAGTCCAGGGCCACGTTATCATCAAACGGTGACAAAATCATGACAAGTGTCACCCACTGGGTACAAGACAACTCACAGATCTACACTGACAATGAGTGAATGAATGAATGAGGAATGCTTATCCTTTCTGTGGAAAGAATAAATGCATCAGGGGAATGGAATTAGAAAATTGTGGCTGGTTTATGAGCACGCCTGCTCTTACCAAGTCACCTCGTGATGTCAGCAGGTAGCTTCCTGATGGCACAAAGGAACGAGTTGCTTCCAGTGGACCCAGGGAAACCAAAGACTTGAAAAGAGAAACACCACAGCCCCCTCTGTCCTGGGCTCTCAGGCTGCAGGCGAGTGAGCGCATGTCCACTCCAAGGCAAAGCCAAGTAACTACGCCTCTGGTTGTCATTCATAAAATTTATTTTGGAAAAATATCTTAAAAAGGAATTTCTTCATTAACAAAACAGTAAAAAACTCAAATAACATTTGCACAATATTCCATAAATACATTTATATACAAAAAAATATAGTCACATAGACCTGAAGTGCCTTTGTACATATTTGCCAAAATTTAAATTATAAAAAATGAACATCACAAAATACTCAAGCTTTACAGATATCATGAAAAATATTTTTACAAATCCAAAAAATAACACACATCTTTTCCTTCTAGAAAAAGCACATTTTAGTATCAAAAAGGACGATAAAGGCAGTGTTTGTGTTTCTAATTCAAGAAAAGACTGGCTCATAAGAATCCAAAATATACACTTCAGGCAGTGCATGCTTCTTATGCGTCATTCAGTCCACCCATTTAAATATATATTCTCTTAAGAGCGACTGTCCATAGTGCAATGGCGACGTCACGGAAGGCAGTGCCGCAGGCGGCCGGGCCGCAGCAGGCTGTCTGTAGGCGTCACTGACTTGGGGAGGAGAGCCTGCTCGGTCTGAACTAGTCTCTCAGCAGCAGTCCACGAGGCCTCCCTCCTCTTCAGCAGCATTGGTTGGGGCATATATCCTTGGAGTTTTACTTATTTTAAGAGAAACAGGAATCTTGCCATCTCACTTACATTTTACACCTGGAGGGGCCACAAGACAAATGGGGAGTTAGCCTGAGACAGAGTCCCGTGCTCTGGCTCCGGGTTCGCCCATGCCCAGGAGGTGGGGACTTAGTCTGAGACAGAGTCCCGTGCTCTGGCTCCGGGTTCGCCCATGCCCAGGAGGTGGGGACTTAGTCTGAGACAGAGTCCCGTGCTCTGGCTCCGGGTTCGCCCACACCCAGGAGGAGGCAGGGGCGGCTCCTGCACTGACCTCAGTTGCTATCACGCACTCATCCTTCTCCTCGGATATGACATACACCGACTGGTACTTGGTGTCTTTTGAAGTTGAACAGGCTGAATCCGGCCTTTTTCTTTCAGATGCTTCTCCACTAAAAGGAAAATAGAGAAAATCCACAATGAATGCACGAGAACATCTGTGAATGGAAATGGACCAGCGCTTCCAGGAAGACACCCCCAGGCAACCCCTCCTGAGGCCCGGCCCACCGCACGCACCCCCTGAGTGTGGTCGGGGTCCCCTTCTCCTCCCCTGAGGAGCCCTGAGGCTGGCACTTGGTGTCACGCTTGCTGTGCACGTCCCTGATGGCGGCTTCATCGCCCTTGAGGTCCTGCACCAGGTTATAGTCCACGGCGGGGTAGCGGGCCTTGAAGCCGTTCTTGTCGGCGCTGTGGTCCCCATGGAGGTCTGCCTTCTTGTTGGTGTTCTTGATCTGCGTGGCCCCGATGACGCTGACTGAGATGTCCTTCTCTCGCTGGCAGTTGGCCAGGTTGTTCATGGTCTCTGTCTCCCCCCGGCAGGGCTCCGCTGGGGGCCGACGCTTCTGCAGCCTCAGCCGGATGCAGACCACCACGGCGGCACAGCCCAGCAGCAGCATGAGGACAAGGATGACCCCGGCGCACACAGCCACCCAGGGGAACGGCCCTCCCTGGCCCTCTAGCTTCTCGGTGAGGTCCACCACCGCCGGGCCTGGGGGCAGCTCGGGAAGCAGGAACTGGCAGTTGGGGCCTCCGTAGCCCCGGGCGCACTCGCACACATAGCGGTGGCCCCTCTCGTGGCAGGTGGCCCCATTGTGGCAAGGTGCGTGCTCACACCTGCTGACGGGGGCGCTGCAGTTCCTGCCCGTGTAGCCGGGTGGGCAGGTGCAGGAGAAGTCATTCACGCCATCGCGGCAGGTGCCCCCGTTGGCACAAGGGGAGGAAGCGCAGTCGTCCACATTGTCATCGCAGTGCCTCCCGGAGAAGCCGACCTGGCAGCGGCACAGGTAAGCATCACCCACGTCCACACACTTGGCGCCTGGAACACAGGGACACAAGCGTCATGCGTCACCTCATGGATTGTTCACCACTAAGTCATTCTGAAGCAACTATGTGTCTGTCACTGTAGAGACCAGAGACACAAGGACAAACCAGACAGCCTGTGGCCTGAATGAATCAACAGTGCAAGGTGACATAGTCTAGAACCTCAAATACATGGCTGCCAAGAAGCGTCCAGGCCTAGCTCTACAAGTTAGAAATCACACTGCTAACATCTGGACAGGCATGTGCAGAACGCTCCACCCGGTGACAGCATTAGTCATCATAGCAGCCCGACAAGGTTTCAGATGGGGAAACTGAGGCTTAACGAGGGTGCCCTTGCTCACGTTACACAGCGAGTGAGAGGAGCAGGCACTGACAGCAGGGAGGGGTCTGAGATGGAAGGACAACCATTCTGGAACACTCTGGCGCATCTGGGGCCCAGCTCTCCTTGCTGTGTCTTTGCTTTGGGCAGCTGGCCCCCCACTGCTAACAGGAGGCTGCCCACAGACAGGCCTCCTCACACAGGGACACCCCTGACTGCTGTGCTGGGCGACCATACAGCTAGGCCATCCTCCCAGATCAGGGTGGCTGGGGCCTGCGAGCATCACTTACAAACCAGGCACCACAGGTGCCCCGAGGTCCTGAGCAAATCATTCCCTGTTTGGTCTAGGGTTCCGCGGAGCACTCGGTAACAAATGCCCCAGCCTCTCTCACTCCCTGGGCATTTCCAGACTCAAAAAAATAGTTTCCATAGAGAACTCCTGGTGCTCTGGACAAAGGTGCTTCAAAAACTCGAGGTCACTCGCAAATGCTGGGTTTTAATGCCATCTCAGTATTGACCACTCGCCCGAGTCTCTCAGCACTCGCCAGTTGCCACCTTACCATTAGAACAGGGTGAAGAACTGCAGTAGTCGATTTTCTTCTCACAGTTGAAGCCGGAATAGCCCACAGGGCAGCGGCAGCTGTACCCTCCATCAGGGCTGTCTGAGCACCGGCCCCCATTGAAGCAAGGACCATCTGCACAGGTCATGGCACTCAATTCACAGATTTTGCCGTAGAAGCCAGGTGGGCAGGTACAGGAATAGCTGTTCTCGAGATCCTACATGATGGAGAGGTCAGAAAAGGCTTTCCAGAGTTGCTCCAGGGAGCCCACACACTCCATTCAACACCAGGACACCCCAGCTTCAGGGTAAGATGCCACGGAGCCTCTGGCTCAGGAGCCTCCGACTCACCGTGCAGCTCCCTCCATTCTTGCAAGGGCTGGGGTCACACTCGTCAATCCCCAGCTCGCAGGTGGCACCTGTGTAGCCAGGCCGGCAGGAGCATGTGTAGCTCCCCTGGCCCGTGTTGGTGCAGGTGGCCCCATTCTTGCAGGGCTTATGGTGTGTGCAGTAGTTCAGGTCTGTGAGGGGTGGGGACAGGAAAAGTAGGAGATAGGAAGCTTGAAGTCAAATGCAGGAAGACTTTTTTTTCCAGTGACCGAACAGCCAGGGAAGTCCAGGGCTGCTCTGAAGGGAGCAGGCCGCCTCGGGGAGAGAAGCCTTACCCTGGTTGCAGAAAAGGCCCCCCCAGCCTTCCTGGCAGTTGCACTGCCAGGGCTGCTGGCAGGTGCCATGGAGACAGCCCGGATAACGGATGCACTCGTCACAGTACCGGCCCTGCCAGCCCACTCTGCACCTTGGAGAAAAGCAGAAGACTCAGATGGACGCTGACCGTCGCTGGCTTTGTGGTGGACCCTCTCACCCTAGAAACCATCTTCCCACAGCACCAGTGAGCCTCTGGTTCTCCAGATTAGCAGAAAACGGGGTCACATTGGGAACTTCAACCACACTGTGGCCTGGGCCCCACCAGAGGTTCTGGCTTCATGGGTGTTAGGGCAGCCCCAGTGCCAGCATCTCAAAAGCCTCCCTGAGTGATTCCAGGATGAGGCAACATTTGAGAACCATTGAACTGAACTATCATTTCTTGTACCAACTCTGTAAACTACCACCTATAAATGCTCATAGCCATTAAGGGCCTCAGATGAATGACATCCCCATGACCTTATATGCTGCCAAATATTTGTTAAGTAGAAACACGAGAAAACAGCCCCCTGCTCAATCAATCTTACCAGAGTTTTTCGAATCATCTGGGGCTATTTTATAAATGCACGAGGTATGAACGGATAACAAGAAAAGGTAACAAAACAAAACACCACCTTGTGCAGACTTACTTGCAGTCCCCTGGCCTGTCACAAAATCCATGCTGCTCATCACATCCGGGCAGGCAGATCGCTACAAGCAAAGGGAAAACAGGGTCAAGCCCTATGCCAAGTACCTCCCAACAGGGCTGCTGCCCTTGGGGCCGGACACAACTTGCCTGCTTCAGTCAGCAAATCCCAGCTGAGTTAATCTCCCCAGGTTGTGGAGGACTGACCCACCCTGCCTAGTAGCCTGAGACTTGACTCAGCCCTGGGGACTAGCATTCTTCTTAACACAGTGGCTCAAGGACAAAAGGGCTCTAGGAAGCCCCCACCCCCACCCTATCCCCCTTTCTTCTAAGAGAGGGTCAGAAGTCTTCCCCCTCCTTTTCCCCCACTTCCCAATTCTATGCACAAAGCTCCACCTCTTAATATCCCAGAAAGTGTGTGTGCAGATAAGAGTGGACAGCTGGTATGCAGGGTGCCAGGGCAGGACAGCTGCTCCATTGTCTGTCCTCTACGGCAGCTGCCCCAGCGCAACAATGCCGGCCTCCCCCGCGCCCCCAGCCCCACCTCCTCACACACACCCCTCGCGTGTACACACACACACACACACCTTCCACCAATGGGAGCCTGTGGGTGTCCCTGAGCCTATCCCCTGAGAGATCTAATCTACTGCACGGCACGCGTAAGCTGGGGGCGGGGAGAGACTTCAGTGTTTGAATATGAAGAAAAAAGTTTACGTTTCTGGCTACCCTGTGGTGAAGAAGAGGCGGGGAAGCAGGGTGGGAGGCAGCAGACCTGCCAAAGCCACCCGAAGGGCAGTGGGTGGGCAGAGGGCTTGAGGCTTGGAGCTGGCTCTCGCTGCCTGGTTATAAAACTTATTAATGAACATCTCCGAAAATTTTTTCTTTTTAAACAGAACCAGTTCAGGCCAAGGCAGAGCTTAGAAGGAGCTCAGTAAGTCCTGGAGGGAATTTGGGAAGCTAAGAACAAGGACATCAAGGCACTCAGTGAATGGGATGACCCACCCAGCTCCTGCCAGAGGTTCTGGGCCTCACTGAGCCCCTCTCAAAGGTTGGCCTGTTCCAAGGAAGGAGAATGACAGTTCCCTGGGGTTTCTGGGCAGTTCTAGGTCCTACCCAATCTCTGACTTCAGGGAAATCCCATGAAATCTCTGACTTAAGGGAAATCAATGGGCTGGGATGGCCAGGCGTGCAGGCAAGGCCTCAGTAAGCTGGAGAGAGGGGTCCTGAGGACTCCATGCGCCAGAAACAGGAGCCAGCACGGCCCCCACCCCAGCCCTAGTCACCTGCTTGCCATGAAATTGACATATCAATATCTAATAATCAGGCAGGCAGAGCCTCTGTCACTACTAGGAAGACATTTCTTTTCCAGGTAGGGTGCTGCATGAGCATTCAAGCCAGATGGGGCTGCGCACCCCTCGCCCATGCAGGCCTTGGAGACCCAGCCTCAACAGCCCATAGGAGTGAAAGCCTGCCCTCTGGGCGGCATGGTCATTGCGCGTCACCGGAAAGGCGTTTGCTCCAGAGAGGTCAAGCACACCAGTTACAGAGAGAAAATGGAACGTTTCCCAGTGTGATGCTGCCACAGCACAGGGACCTCTGGTTGAAAGCGTGCCCCTGACACACAAGCTCTGTGCTCCTCCCTTCCTTCCTCCCCTCCCTCTCTAATACACACACCCTGGGGGGAGCGCTGGCTTTACTTCCTGACCCCTGGCCTTGTCTCTAAAACCCTCCCTGATTAAGAAAGGCGGCTTCCGATAGTGCATAAAGACAGTCTTGGACGTTAAAATGTCTGTGCTGACCCCAACCCCACCACTGGCGAGCTGTGACATAGCAATCCACTTCTGTTCTCTGGGCCTCAGTTTCCCTGCCAGAACATCTCTACAGTCCCAAGCGCCCAGTGGCTCGGGAAACCTCATCCCTGTGCGCGGTCAGTGTTCATGAACCAGTGAGTGGGCAGCGCTTCCGGAGACTCACGCTCTGTGCAGTAGAGGCCTTTCCAGCCAGGGTTGCACACTTTCTCCCCACGCTCCCCGCAGGTGAAGTGGCCGAAGGCGTCGTCACGGGGGCGGCAGAAAACTGAGCAGCCCTCTCCGTAGTAGTGCTCGTCACACACAAAGCGGTAGGAGTATTTGAGGTCCGTGCGGCCACTGCTGTGCAGGTCCTGGGACCACTCCTCACCCACCGTCAGGTGCCTTTGGGTGGCCAGGCGGCTGATGAGTCTTTCTGGATTTTCTATGGGGAGAAGATTCTCCTGATTGATTCTGACCAAGAACCTTGAGGCTCGGGACAGAGCGAAAGGTGGATGGAGTCATTCAGCTCCAGGAGGAGGCCCAGGCCCTCCACCCTGAACTTTCTGGGGCACGTTCAGAATGAAAGGTGTTTGGGTCTGGTTGGGAGATGAGTAAGTGAAGTCAAATGCTATTAAGCGGGGGAGGCCGTTTTGGGGTCTGAGTTTTGTTTTTACCTGTTGCGAGGTCATCAGGAGAATCTGTGTGGAGAGCTTCAATAATCAGGGAGAAGGTGCCCTGGGACAATGGGAAGAGGGCGTATGACAACCCAGAAATGTCACGAAAAGAAGGCAAGCAGCAAAGTCATTCAGGACAAGCAGGCCAGCAACCCAGGCCTGAGGCCGCGAGGGTCTGCGGGCGGCCTGTACCGAGAGGGTCTCTGCGCACCTCCCGCCTGCTCTCACCTTCCCTAAGGAAATGGAAGAACTTTTTAAAGAGTGGTTTCCCGACGTGTTTTTACAGCCTGTAGTACAGGATATATTACTTTTTTTTTTTTGAGAGAGAGTGCGTGAAAGCAGGCGGGACGGGACAGACGAGGCCCGAGGGCGATGCTCATTATTCTTGCGGGGATAGGCTGCGCGGGTAATTGCACAAGCACCGCATCTAGGAGCCGGGAAACGAGAACCTTCCCACGGAAGGGGCACATCTGACTCGGGACCCGGCGCGGAGGCCGGATGCGGAAACCTCCCGGGCGCGCCGGGCCTCTCCTCCTCGGCCGGCGCCGGTCCCCTCCTGCCGCCTACCGTGCTGGAGCCCTGGGGCAGATTGCGGCGCCCGCCCCACCTCGCGGATGGCCCGCGCCGCCACCGTGCGCCGGACGCAGAACACCGCCCCGCGCTCCGGGCACTCACCGGCCAGGTGAAGCCGAAGGGGAAGCGGATGGGGTTGCTGAACGCGGGGTCGGCGCCCGCGCCGTCGGGCAGGCTGAAGGAGTCGACGCCCAGCACTGGCGTGACGGCGCTGCCGTAGGTGCAGGGCGGCTCCGGGGACACGCTGGCCTGGTAGTGCTTAAGGCACACGCGGAAGAAGGTGCGGCAGGCGCACGGCGGCGCCCCCGCGCCCCCGCGGCAGCAGTTGCGGTTCCCCAGCAGCCCCTTCTTGTTGACGAACTCCTGCAGCTTCAGCTCGAACACCCCCGAGCTCCAGACCTGCGCGGGGCGGGCGGGGTTGTGAGGACGCGGGGCCGCGGGGCGAGGGGGCGTGGGGCCCGGGGGATCCGGCGCCTGCAGAGCCGGGGGCGCTCGAGCCGGGCAGGGCCGGTGCTGGGCTCGTCGCCCCGGGGTTCACTTTCGGGGCCGCTCGCTAGGCCGTCCACCCCTCCCCGCGCGCTCCTGCCCCGCGCCCGGGCTCCCCGGGCGACCTCGCGGGGCTCCGGCGCCCCCAGCTGCCACCTACCTGACACAGCAAGGCCGAGACCACCGCCAGAGCCAGCGCGCACCGGCCGCCCATGCTGCCCCGCTCCACGCGCGAGCCTGCGGGGTCCCCTTTTCTCTCCGCGGCGGGCGCGCGGGGGGTCAGCGGGCCCCGGGGAGCGTGGGCAGAAACGCGCCCTCGCCTCGCCCCACGCCGGAGTACCCAGGACTTCTTTCTTCCGAAGCCGGTCTCCGCCTCTGCCAGAGGCCGCAGTTCTTTATATCCGCCCTGCGAGGTCCCAGGGCGGCTCCGGGGATGCCCGAGGAAAAGCGGCTCCCGCGGGGAAAGCGCAGAGCGGCGCGGCGGCGGCAACTTTCGGTTTCCCTCCTTCCCCAGTCCCGGGGGAGGTGAGGGTCGCTGGCTTCCTGGTTTTGTCTTAAGGTCTTCGCAGAAGAGAGAGGGGGAGAGAGAGAAAGAGAGAGAGTCCAGATACTGAGCTTAATTCCCAAGAGAGCTGCAGAGCTTCCTCCCGAGCCGATTAGCAAGCCGCGGTCTGGAAATCCCACGGGCCAGGCGATAATCCGGGCCCCGGCGTGCGCGGAGGGGACGGTCGGCGGCGGCGGGTGAGCGCGGTGCCCTGCGGGCCGTGGCCTGGTGTCACTCGGCGGCGGCGGGCGTTCCAGGAGCACTCTGGGCTCTGAGCTCCGGTGTCGCGGCAAAGATCCGCGTCTTTCGGACGAATCCAACCAATGCCATCCAGTCCACACGCGCAGGAGCGGAGGGGCCGGGCCGTGGGAGGGAGAAGGCTCTGCGCGGCGGCTGCCCGGGCTCCCCGGCGCTCTGCCCTCGGCCCGGCCGGGTCTCCGCGGGTGCGCGCAGAGGATCTGGCTCTCGCCGGCGCCTGCCGCCCTTATATCCCGCCGGCCGCCCGCATGGCTAATGAGATGCAAATCAGCAGCCCCCCAATCTGGCGAGAGCTGTCACAAAGGAGCCACTTTTCCAAACCCTCCTCTCAATGGATCGCCAAATGGTCAGTGAGCTGTAAAATGTGCAACCTCCTCCCCGCCCCCACCGTTCCCCGCCCCCCCAGTCCTCCCCTGCCCCCGCCCCCAACCGCCCCTTCTTCCCTCGAGACACAAAACGCACTCATTTACATTCCTGCAAAATGTTCACCGCAAGAATCCCCCTGCGTTGCGAGCTGGTGCCGCCGCCCCGTCCCCCTCCGCAGGCCCTCCCGGGCCGCAGACGCTCGGAGACCCACGGCCACACGCGGGGGGCGGCGTTGAGGGTCGTGCTGCGCCGCGAACACCCCACTCGAGCGGCTGGACCCGGCCTCCGAAACTCCCTGCCGCGGCGCCCGCCCAGGGGGGTCTCCTCGAGTCGGCAGCGTCCCTGGGGCTTAGGCTGGGCGGCTGCGGGGAGGAGCGTGAAGTTGGAGGCCCGAGCTCTCGGTGGGCCGCCCCTTCTTCGGGGCAGGCGCTTCCTAAGGAGGAGTCTCTCGGGGGCGGAGGCGGGGGTGGCGATTCGGGGAGCACCGTAGGAAAGGGGCGGGCGGAGCGGTGGGCAGAGAGCGGCGAGAGCGAAGCGGCAGTTTCGGGAAGTTTGGGGAGGTCCGAACCGGGGACACCCCCTGGTCCAGGACAGCCACTGAGCCTCGGGGCGCGCAGAGCCGGCGCGCGGGCGGGGGCAGGACGCCCCCTGGGACCCCTAGCATCCTTGCGCCCTCGTGTCCTCTTGTGGTCGTTGGCCACTGGGAGTGGAGCCCGGGGGCCGGGCAGCATATCCCGAAGCCAGGAGAACCTGGCCTTCAGCTCCCCCCACAGACACACGCCCTCCCCCGCAGGATTCCTGGCCACCGCCACCTTCCCTGGGTCTCGGCCCCTCTCTCCTGGGTATCCCCCTCGGCCTCCCTCCGCCTGGTTAGAAGTGAGTTTGGTGTGTGTCGTTCGCGTGGCTGTCATTAAGGCAGCCTGTTATTGTGCGAGGCTGAATCAGTGGCTCTTTGTGCGCTCAGCTGTATGGTAATGCAGACAGCACCTGCTCCCCGCACAATGCGGAGAGAAAGAGCTCCCCTCCGCGCGCGCCGCGGCCTCTGCAACAATGTCCGGCACATGTTCTAAAGCCCCCTCCAGCCCCGGTCCCCAACCCACAACCTTTACACAACCGTCACCTTATTAGGTTTTTACACGTCCATCAGACACTAGAACTTTTGTTTTCATTTTTTAAAGGGAAATGAGTTTATTGGGAGGGCCGTGAACACACGTATCACACAGTGAATTATCTGAATTGCCCTCACAGGCACGATGGAGAGTAAGTTGGGGCACAGACTCGTACTTTGGCATCTAGCTTTGCACTTTGCCCTCTCTCTGCCATCCCTGCCAGCAGCTCCGTGATTACCCCCAACGCCTTTGCACCTTCATTAGCGTTCAAGGTGAGTGTCGAAGTGCCCCCTTTGATTGTAGCTGAGCCCCGAGGATGCAGCCTGGCCACAGTGTCCTCACTGTAGGTGTGTTAGAGCTGCCTCGTTGGCGAGAACAGGGCACTGTCAAGGCAGAACGTGACTTCCATCCCAGCAGATGTCTTGATCACAAAGTGTCTAAGCAGAGGGAAGATCTTCAAACAGTAAGGACAACCACTGGAGCCAAAAATCTGAAGGTCACTTGGTGAAGTTGTCCATGGCAGGCCCTCCAGCCCTCACAAAACTGGAGCTGCTATTCTGCGGCTCTTCTTCAGGTGACCCAGTCTGTCTCCTGCTGCCTTGTTTCCCAAATACCTGCAAAGTTTTAGGATCAACAGAGATGTCCACTTTAGGTTTTCCCCTGTTGCCTCTTGGAAGAGCGAAGAGTTGACCACAAAAAACAAGCATATGTTGTTTAATGCCAGGTGAGAAAAGCAGGCTGGGACCTCACCATGAACCCTCCCCCCCACACACACACACTGTTTGGTTCAGAACAAACGGAGGCTTCAAAAGATGCTGCCACCCCCATGATGGTGGGAAGCCACAAAAGTGTGGCTGTCCTTTTCGGACTCTATAGGGACTCACTGTGTCGCCACAGGGAGGGGCCAGCTCAGATTCTAATTTAATCTTGCCACCTAGTGTCAGGATCCTTTTTTTCTCTGCGTTGATGTTTCCTCCAAAAGCTGACTTCTGAGAACTCTGCTTCTCTAAGGCACAGGAGCTGTTCCCTGTGCTAGGAGGTGGGGGTGGGGGAGAGGGTGGGTAGGTGAGGGTTTCAGGGGCAGAAGAAATGTAAAAGAAGGAAAGAATGTGAGGTCACAATCAAGAGTCCTCTGCCTGTAAGGCGAGCATAGATTTCAGTAAGAAATGGAATATCAGGAACTTTTTAATTAGAAAATGGAAGTGGAAAACAGGCTGATTTAAATGCCTGTTTAGAAAACTGGAAATAAAAAGTTCCACGCGCAAGGGCTTAAACCTTAGGGGAAAAAAAGACTTGCCCCAAATCTTTAACAAACCCCCCTCAGCATCAAGTATTTGTTAAATTGACATGGCACAGATTTCTCGATTACAGCGGCAAAGCGGAACTGAAAGGCATCGTAAAATCCATCAGAATCCTGCCCAAAGCGTTCATTCTTTTCCAACTTAATTTATGCCACGCGATTCTGTATTGGGGAAATCAAGCAGAAAGCCCTTTTCTTCTTCTCCCTCTCCTTCCTCCTCCTCCTGTTCTTCTCCTTTTTCTTTTTCTTCCTCCTCCTGTTTCTCCTTCACCTCCTTCCTCTTCCTTCTCCTCCTTCTTCTCCTTCTTCCTCTCCCCCTTTTCTCTCCCTCCACCCCCAAATTGGTTTCTCTCTCCCTCTCTCTTTCAAAAGCTGTGCTAACGGGGAGACTGTTTAACTTCAGCGTTTCTATAGGAGCCTGTTGTAGTTTAACTCCTGCGCACCAGTAGCTGCGATGAACAAAGGAGAGACTCGAGGTCCAACTATTCATCCTTTCTTTGCACTTTAATTTTCATTGATTGGGAAGACAAGGGGAGCCCTTAGGGATTCGAGCTGGAGGGGACGACACGCCTTTAGACGCCGTCAGCCCCCTAGCCAGCCATCTGCTCCAAACCAAATGGCGTTTTTTCACTCCCTAACTGCATGTCTCTATACTCCCACAACTAAGCACTCTGAACCCCCCAAATGCAGGAGGGAGCTTACGCCAGGGTATGTTAAATAGGCTTGCCTCAGTGTTGGCCCTGGCTGCCGGATTCCCTTCTCCCCACACTATAAATCCTCACCTTGCTCATTAGGAAAAAAACAGGAAACTTTCTTTTAAATACTTTTTGATGTCTCAGCAAATTTACTGTACAAAGTGAGGCTCATTAGGGCTTAGAAGGCACCCAATACATCAGACACAGAAGTGGAAGGAGGAATTTGCTGCCTAGTGGTGGTGTTTTTGTTTTGTTTTGTTTTCTAGGCAGCACAACCCCACAGGCCGAGTAATTCCAGTGTCTCAGGCTGTATAATAATCAGAGCCGCAGCCACGGCAAGCACATCTGGATTCTCTGTTTGCCGGAGACCCTGATTATCTCCCCACCATTTTATTAGACCACCTGGGAATAAAAGCTTATGGCCATCCTCTTATCAAATTCCGGTGTGGCCGTCCTCAGCGGTGTGTGCATGACCTAATACCGCGGTCACCCAATCCTATTCCAACCCCGCTTTCCAAAGAAACGTTCCATTCTCCAGGTTCGTGTGTGGTGGTGACTGTGGTGGGAGCAGGAGGGCCTGGATAGATTGCAATAAACAATGACCAGAATAGGCTCAGACTCTAGGCCAGCCACAGGTTCAGTTTTCTGTGTAAACAAGTCTGGAGACTTGAGTGGGGTTTGTGTTTTCTCAGACCAACTGAATACTGTATACCCAACAGAGAGGTTCTCTTATTCCTAAGAAGAATTAGGGTCCTTGTTCAGAACAACAAGATAAAAAACTTCCAGGCAGCAAATCTGGTGTTGATCAAACATGCCAGCTTACTTGAAATAAAGAAGAAGAAGAAGGGGACGTAGACCATGCTTATTAATTAGTATTGGTATCACATCTGCAGCAGCCACCCTCTGCCCGTTCTGAAAGCGGTTAAAGTAGCAGAGGAATGGACCTGCTTGCTGCCCCACGGGAAGCTCTCAGAGCGTCCGTGGGCGAAGCCTCTGTGCCGTGGGGCTGCCGTGGATACCTCCTCGCTGCTTGCTTCTTAAGGCTGTCTTTGGACACATGAACAGAGACCATGCGCACACACACTCACCGGGCCATGTCCCGCGCCCAGCCACGCCCACCCAAATGAGGGCACAGATGTGTTGACACTCAGTCGCCGCGCGCGTGGACTTACAGGCCCACGAAGCCATCATTCCTCACAGCGCGGAAAAGGGAGGGGGCGACTATCTGGTTTATCTTTGGACTCTGAGGCTCCCCCAACGCTGGCGCGCCAGGAAGAAAACAAGCGCCGCCCGCGTGCACGCGAGGCGCGCGGCCCCCAGGCAGCGGCGCTTGCAAAGCGCGCAGCGGGCCCACCCGCGCCCAGGAGCGCGACCCCCGACGCGCGCAGCTCTGTGCGGGGGCGGGCGACGGCAGGGGCGAGGGCGCAGCAGCCCGGGGAGAAGGAATCAGCCCCACAGTGGCTCCCAAGCCTCCCCGCTGGCCGCAGGCTGCGCGGCTGGAGACCCGGCGAGGGGGTCCGGTGTCCCGAGCTCCCGAGCGAGGGGGTCACGGCGCCGCACGCCCTTCTCTTCTCCTGCGGTCGGCGGCCGTGCAGGGAAAGGAAGGCGCGCTCCAGCCCCACTGGGCTCGTTTCGTGGGGTGGTTTGGGGTGCGGGGTCTGCACCGTGGCGCGAGCGCGCGGACGCCCACCTCTCGCGTGCGTGGAGCGGGGCGGAGGCCGGGCCCGCGGCGCTCAGCGAAGGCATGTGCTGATTTGCATGAGAACGGGCGGGTCGCGTGGCTCAGCTGGCGGCCCCGGCTCCGACGACGTCTCTGCCCTCGGCCCCCGGCCCCCGGCCCCCGCCCCTCCTCTGCGTCAGGGCTACGTTCCCTGGAACCCGCGGATCATCTGCCGGGGCTGTTCCGCGCCCCATCTCCATGACAAAGCGCGTGTTTACCTGCGGCGGAGCACCGGCGGGCACGCCTTTGTCCCGGGATCAGATTACCGCGGCAGCTGCTCCGGGCCCGCCCCGTGCGAGCCCCGGCGCGGCCCCTCCGAACTTTGTCGGGACTGGAGGCTCGTGGATCCGGCACTGGGGGGCTGCAGGGGTGGGGTGGGGAGGGCTTTAGGTCTAGGCCGTGATGCCCGGGAAGGGGCTGTTTTCCGTTCGATGACTGCTGGACGCTGAGACCCGCGACGGGGAGTGGGCGCTCCGGAGGGCTTCCTGGAGGTGGCGGCGGCGCTGGGCGGCATTAGGAGGGGCACCAGTGTGGGGCCCGGCGCTCGAGGGCAGAAGCGGCCGGGGCGTGCGGCGGGTCACCCCCGGGCCACTGGGACGGCAGAGGGGGGCTCCAGGGCCCTCCCAGTGGACCCCAGTCGGCGTCGTGAAGGCCCCACGCAGCCTCACGCCCGGCCGCCGTCTCGTGCGGGACTCCTGCACGCATTCCCAGCTCACTGGGTGCAGCCGGCCCAGCCCGGGGCTGTGCGAGGCGACGGGAGGCGGGGGCGCAAACCGCGGAACCCTGGGGGACCTGGGGTGGCGGGAGGGACCCAGGCGTGTCCTTTGTGCGCTCTTGGCGGAAACCGCGCGTTCCTCAGGAGCGCGGCCGCCCGAGACCCCGGATCCGGACGCCAGGAGGTGCTGCAGGAGCCCTCGCGGGGTGGGCGTCTGCCGCGGCCAGGCCCCTCTGTGCGGGCCCCCTGCGGCCGCCACCCTCGGCCTCCGCGCGGCGGCTCCTTTCTGGCTCCATCCTGGAGGTCGAGGCGTCACACCTGGAAATCGCAGCCTGTGACTTTGTAAAAAAAAAAAAAAAAGGTGAATGGAGAAGAAAAGGCGCTGAGAGGGGCGAGGGGCGAGGGGCGGCCTGGCCGTGCCCACTCCAGGGAGGTCGCGGCACCTGTCGATCCTGGTTCCCAGGGCGGCCTGTCAATCACCCACGCTGGGTCTGCTCGCCGGGAGCGGGGGCACGCAGGGGCTTCAAGGCCCAGCGCTCAGAGGCTCGCAAACAATAACCTCAGAAACGTGTCGCGCACCCGCAGGGACTGACACGGCCTCTGGGGTGGCCCCTGGGCCTCTCCAAGTGCAGGGTTGGTTGGCCGCGGGCGCCTGCGGCTCAGGGTTTCCTCTCTGTCCTCCCACGAATGTTCCCGCGGGACCCCGCGTCCCCGTAGGCTGCTCCAGAGGAGCCCGAGGGAGCGCGGCCGTGGAAGCTTTCGAACGCGCCGTCCTTCCCCGCCGCCCCCCGCCTCCCTTTCTGTGAGCATCTGCCGGGGAGAACAGATGTGGGCACCTGCGGTGACCGGCTGCGTGCGTTCCATCCCATTCACAGGCATTCAGACGTGGCCACAATGAGCGGCCTTTGTGTGCACAGAGTCACTAAATATATTAATCTGTACTCCCCAGAGCACCGGGCTGTTTAATTTTTCACTAGCAATAACATCTGATCTAATCCTTAAACCGGCTCCCAAAGCCTTTCCTCCCTTCCACCCCGCTGCCCTCCCCCCGAAAAAACGTGTGAAGTTATTCAACTTTCCACCTGTTGCCTGCTGCACTGGGCGTGGGTTATTGCAACCTCTAATGTTGGTTCAGGCAGGGTGGAGGTTGGGGGCCGTGCTGGGGAGCTGTTGGCCCACATGGGCATAGGGAGAGCATGTTTATCAGATGGAAAATAAACACGAAGTGCGGAGTGTGGCTCCCCAAATGTTGTGCAAACAAAGAACAATAATTATTAAACAGCTTCCAAAGCAACCCAGCACACCCACCCCTTCTGTGTAAGGCCTTTAAAAATGTACATAAAGTTCCCATTTATCTTTTTGTTTATTAAACTCCAGTGGTTGTTATAAATACCGGTCAATAGGCCACACAGCCAAAAGGTGACATAAATCTCAGATGTAAGACTTAGATTTTTTTAAGCAATTTTGTTGCATGACTCTTTTATCTTAGCATCCCTTATTTTATTTTGATTTGTTTTCGGCCACAATGAGTCCTTTAGTGCCATTGTGGACTCACAATGCACACGGACATCAGGCTGTGAATGAAGACAGAGGCAGTTTAAACAAACCAAGCCCTTTCTTTCCTTTCCGTCCATTGTAATATGAATGGGCCTTCTGCATTCTGCTGCTAGGAGACCCGCTTTTTGCAAAGCCCTGCTCCAGTAAATGGGCTGGAGAGAAAGGGACCCCAATAAACAGCCCGAGTATCCAAGTATCAGAGGGGAAAAAAGGAGGAACAAAATTTAGGCAAATATTTTCTCACTTTCAAATCAACATATTTCCTAATCTCAGAATGTAAAACAGTTTTTATCACTGCATCCCTTTCTTTCAACGGTTTCCTTTCTTGTCATTGTAATTCCTATTTCTTCCCTCCACCACTACCAAAGGGGACACAGAACAGGGATAGTTCTGGGTCGCCATCAAGATTTGTTTTCAAGATGCAATATTTTCTTTTTTTTTTTTCCTTTTAGGAAAATGGGAACTGGGGTGGCATATTTGTCAGTCACGATCACTAATAACTCATGATCACATAATGCCTTCAAAATCCATTCATTGGGGGATGAGCAGGAGGCTGGTTGGTGAGTCTGAATTTTTTTAGGAATGATCACAAACTCTGATTTGCTTTTCTGATAGTTGAGACTGTTCCTATTCTTATCAGTAAGCTGATTGAGGCAAAATGTGAGGCTGTTTGCAGGTTGCCAAGGTCTCAGGCACTGAGTGTATTAGAAAGGAACACCACCTGCCAGCCGTCACTCATTTCTCAGTGGCTAGAGCTCAGGCATCTGGGCACCAAGGAGTCAACCACTCTCCAGGCAGAGGGGAACCCACACTGACTTACAGCGGGTGTGCTAGGGCTAGGGCCAGACATTCAGGAAGTAGAAGGCTACTTCATTTCCTCACTGGCTCGTTCGCTCCTGACTCATCACAGGGGCTAAGGACCCAAAGTGGAAGCGGACGTGTCACTGCCACCAGGTGAATTATACTTTCCTGCTTTTCCATTTTCTGAAAGCTTGTGTAGGATTACTATTTCTTCCTTAAAAGTTTGGTAGAATTTTTGCTGATACCAGTGAAGCTATCGGCACTTGGCCTTTTCTTTGTGGAAAGCTTTTTTTGTTTTGTTAACTAAATGCAACTTCTTTAATAAATACAGGCTTACTCATCATTTCTACTTCTTTGGTCGGGTTTGGTGCTTTGCATGGTTCAAGGAATTTCTCATCTAAAGTGGTTCAAATGTTCTTGTATTCCTTAGCTGCAGATCGTTTCTGTAGTGATACTGTCTTCCATTGCTGGGATGCACAATCTGTGTCTTCTCTCTTCTTGAGAGACTATGATCAGAGTATTATAGGGCTATCTGTTGTATCAGTCTTATCAAAGAACCAGTCTTTTGTTTCATTGATTTTTCCCTGCTCTAAGCAGAGATGGGGCAGCCAGTGGGCTGACCTCATTTATTTTCCTCCTTTCAAGATTCTTCATCCTTTACTTCCCATTATCTGTTGCCTGAAAACAGTAATTTTATATTTTTGTCCAGTTTTCTGATTGTTTAAAGTGGGAGGACCAGTTCTGTAGGAATTACTCCTTCTTGGATGGAAGCTAGAACAGGATACTTTTGGTTGTAACATTTGGATGTTTGGATGTAATCAGGACATGCTGATTCACTACCTGACAGTCAGACACTATCTGACTGTCTCTTATCATCAGTAAAGAAGGTGGTTTGAGTGCTGGCTGATGTAGTGGCTCTGCCACATCAAGGCCCAAGTGCTCTCTGTGTTTCTGCTCTGCCATCCATGGCCTGTCGGTCACTCCATCTCCCAACTTCATGATGTCTGCAGCAGTACCAGACATCTTCAACATTGCAATGATCATTAGAAGAAGAGGAACATTTTATTTCTACATGATAGCTTTTATCAGCAATAAAACACTTCAGCAGCATTTGATGTGCGTTGCCTATGTAGAAATCAGTATATTTTCATGGTTTTGGCTTTTCGCCTTTCCTAACTGGATGGTCAGTTTTACCTATATTGGTCTGTTCTCATGCTGCAAATTAAGACATACTAGAGACTGTGTAATTTATAAAGGAAAGAGGTTTAATTGACTCACAGTTCAGCATGGCTTGGGGAGCCCTCAGGAAACTTACAGTCATAACAGAAGGGGAAGTAAACACATCTTTCTTCATATGGCAGCAACAAGGAGAAGTGCAGAGTGAAGGAGAAAAGCCCGTTAAAAAACCATCAGGTCTCATTAGAACTCACCATCACCAGAACAGCATGAGCGTATTCGTCGCCATGATTCAATTATGTCCCAGAAACTCCCTCCCACAACATGTAGGGATTATGGAAACTACAGTTCAAGATGATATTTGGATGGGGATACAGCCAAACCATATAATTCCCCTCCTGGTCCTTCCAAAATCTCATGTTCTCACATTTCAAAACCCAGTTACGCCTTCCCAACAGTCCCCCAGTCTTAACTTATTCCAGCATTAACTTGAAAGTCCAAGTCCAAAGTGTCATCTGAAACAAAGCAAGTCCCTTCCACCCATAAGCCTGCAAAGTCACAAGCAAGTTAGTTACTTCCCAGATACAATGGGGGTACAGGTGTTAGGTAAATACACCCATTCCAAATATTGGCCAAATTAAAGGGGCCACAGGCCCCATGCAAGTACAAAATCCTACAGGGCAGTCATTGAAACTTAAAGATTCAAAATGATATCCTTTGACTCCATGTTTCACACCCAGGGCACACTGATGTAAGAGGTGGGCTCCCACAGCCTTGGGCAGCTCTGCCTCTGGCTTTGCAGGGTACAATCCCCCTCCTGGCTGCCTTCATGAGCTGGCATAGTCTGCAGCTTTTCCAGGTGCACTGTGCAAGCTGTTGGTGGATCTAACATCATGGGTCTGGAGGACAGCAGCCCTTTTCTCACAGCTCCATTAGATGGTGCACCAGTGGGGACTCAATGTCAGAGATCTGACCCACATTTCCTTTCCACACTGCCCCAGCAGAGATTCTCCGTGAGGGCTCTGCCCCTGCAGCAACCGCTGCATGGACATCCGGGCATTTCCATACATCCTCTGAAATCGAGATGGAGTTTCCCAAACCTCTATTTTTGTCTTCTGTGCACCTGCAGGACCAATACCACATGGAATCTGCCAAGGCTTGGCACTTGCACCCTCTGAAGCCACAGCCTGATATGTACGTTGGCCCCTTTTAACCATGGCTAGAGCAGCTGGGACACAGGGCACCAAGTTCCTAGGCTGCACACAGAAAGCGGGGCCCTGGGCCCTGCCCAGGAAACCATTTTTCCCTCCTAGGCCTCTAGATGTGTAATGGGAGGGGCTGCCATGAAGCTCTCTGATGTAGCCTGGAGATATTTTCCCCACTGTCTTAGTGATTAATACTCGGTTCCTTGTTACTTATGCAAATTTCTGTTGCCAACTTGAATTTCTCCCCAGAAAATGGGTTTTTCTTTTCTACTGCATTGCCAACCTGAAAATTTTTCAAACTTTTATGCTCTGCTTCCTCTTGAATGCTTTACTGCTTAGAAATTTCTTCCACCAGTACCCTAAATCATCTCTCTCAAGTGCAAAGTCCCACAGCTCTCTAGGGCAAGAACAAAATGCCGTTCTCTTTGCTAAAACATAGCACGAGTGACCTTTACTCCAGTTCCCAGCAAGTTCTTCATCTCCATCTGAGACCATCTCAGCCTGGACTTCATCGTCCAGGTCACTATCAGCGTTTTGATCAAAGCCATTCAACAAGTCTCTAATAAGTTCCAAACTTTCCCACATTTTCCTATCTTTTGAGTCTTCCAAGTTTCTAGGAAGTTCCAAACTTTTCCACATTTTCCTATCTTCTTCTGATCCCTCCAGACTTTCCCACATTTTCCTGTCTTCTTCTGATCCCTCCAAACTGTTCCAACCTCTGCCTGTTACCCCATTCCAAAGTCACTTCTATTTTTTTGGGTATCTTTACATCAGCACCTCATTACCTGGTACCAATTTGCTATATTAGTCCATTCTCACACTGCTAATAAAGACATACCTGAGACTGGGTAACTTACGAACAAAAGAGGTTTAATTGACTCACAGTTCAGCATGGTTAGGGAGGACTCAGGAAACTTACAATCATGTCCTTCCTCACATGGCAACAGCAAGGAGAAACGCTGAGTGAAGCAGGGGGAAAGCCCATTATAAAACCATCAGGTCTCATGGGAACTCAAACACTATCAAGAGAACAGCATGGAGGTAATCACTCCCATGATTCAATTACTCCCACCAGGTACTTCCCACAACATGTGGGGATTATAGGAACTACAGTTCAAGATGCGATTTGGGTGGGGACACAGCCAACCATATCATTACCCAAATAAAATCTTGAGCCCATGTGGTTGTTGTATTCAAAGAAATTTAGTTCAGCATCCAAATACAAGTAAAACTGCAAATACATCTTGCAGCGTATTTAAAGGGTCAACTTACTACCAAGAGAAACCTGTCTCAGATGCCCCTGCCATTGATTTTCTGGGTTTCTCTCTCACAAAGCTGATGTGATGTCTCTCACTTTTGCTTTTTCCTCTGCGTTAACCCCCAAATTCATCCTATGGTTTTTTTTTTTTTTGTATTTCCCTCTTTTCCTCTGTTTCTCTTTTATGTAAACCTCCATCCCATTTTCAGATTCTTTCCCACACTGATAAACTGGCTGTGCACAGCAGAGCACAGGAAAGTGCTTGCCTAAGCTAAGAAGCAGGATGTGGATAATCCTATGTAATTCTTCTTGCTCCTGTTACACTGATTTCTGCAACTTTTCTTCTAGTTTCCCAGGAAAGAGACCTTGAAGTAATCTTTGACTTTTCCTGCCCTTCATTATAGTGTATTGTAGTCATAACAATTTTTTAAAGCTTGAGAATTTAGACAGATTGGAATTTGTGTGACAGTCGTGCCACTTAACTACCACTTGTACTAGTAAATAAATTTTTAAAACTTAAATTTTTTTCCTTATATAAAATATATATAATTTTAAAATTCAAATGGTATTTCTAGATTTGTATCAAAATCAGTACTTGCCCACACCACACATTCCCACTCCCAATTCCTTCTTTTACATTTAAATTCTTTTGTGAGAGAATTTACTTTGTGTGTGTGTGTGTGTGTGTGTGTGTGTGTGTATGAGACAGGGTCCTACTCTGTCACCCAGGCTAGAGTGCAGTGGCACAATCCCAGCTCACTGCAGCCTTAACCTCCAGGGCTCATGTGATCCTTCCACCTCGGCCTCCTAAGTAGCTGGGACTACAGGTTCATGCCACCACGCCTGGCCAGTTTTTAAAAATCTTCTGTAGAGATGAGGTCTCACTATGTTGCCGAGGCTGGTCTCCAACTCCTGGGCTCACACAGTCCTCTCACCTTGGCCTCCCAAAGTGCTGGGATTATGGGCATGAGCCACTATACCTGGTCTTACACTCATATTTTCTAAGAAAGACTATTTAATGTTCTGTCCTTAATTTTGGTTATGTGTATAGTCCATGGACTTCCTAACTCTAGAAGAAAATGATTTAACTCTCCCACCCTCACTTCCTGGACTCACACACACTTATATAAACACACATAAGATCACCTCCCTTTTTTCAAAAAGTTATAATATCCCTTTGGATTAAACTAACATTCAGTAATTATCTTGTTATAATTACATAGTTATTCACACCAAGACACGTGCTATGATGACCTTTTTTATACTTGTTTTTACTAGATTCAATAATGGCCTCATTTATTTCCTTATTCACTTTTTTTTTTTTTAATGGAGTCTCACACTGTCCCCCAGGCTAGAGTGCAATGGCATAATCTTGGCTCACTGCAATCTCTGCCTCCCGGGTTCAAGTGACTCTCTTGCCTCAGCCTCTGGAGTAGCTGAGATTACAGATGCCCGTCGCCATACCTGGCTAATTTTTTGTATGTTTAGCAGAGATGGGGTTTCACTACATTGGCCAGGCTGGTCTCAAACTCCTGACCTCGTGTTCCACCCACCTCGGCCTCCCAAAGTGCTGGGATCAGAGGCGTAAGCCACCATATCCAGCCTCACTTTCCTATCTAGCTGTTATCATCATCATTGAACTCTGAATATCTCCCTTTAAGATATTCACCCACATCAGGCATTCCATGGGATTCACTTCCTTCTGGAGACATGTCTCCTAGAGGCCTCTATCCCCTATTGTAGAAGTCCTAGCTTCTGTCCTGGTACTTCCCATCTCCTCTCTCCTAAGCTGGGACTTCCTGTTTTCCAGGTCCTAAATATTATCCTCTTTCTTATTTCTTAATTTTGTATAAGAATAGCCTCCAGTAGCTTTCAGAGATAAGGATAACTGAAAATATCTACATCCTACCCACAAACAGCTAATATAGTGAGAGTTGAGGTATGTTAGAATTATTTTCTTCAGAATTTTGGAGTTAATGCCCCTCTGTATTCCAGCTTCCTGGGATTCTGTGGAGAATTTCCATGCCATTCTGATTTCCAGTCCTTTAAATGTGACCTTTTCATTTTTCCTTCAGGAAACTCTTTAAGATCTTTTCTTTATCCTTGGTGTCCTGAATGTTGTGGCAATGTACCTTGGTGTTGGTCTTTCTAGGTTGTGGTGCTGGGCACCTGCTGAGCCCTTTGAATATGAGAATATTATCTTGTAGACCTGGGAAGTTTTTCCTTCTCTTCATTTTCTCTTTTGTTCCTGTTTTTCAGATGTCACATTTGTGTTTTCTCTCTCTCTCTTTTTTTCGTTCTATCTTCTGAGCAATACCGAGAGGCCAATGAGCACTGGTCACCTGGTGGGGGCCCCTGCTCTACCTGGCTTCCATGGCCTCCCCAGTCCAGTCCTGCTTCCTGCTCCCCTCAGCACGAGCCTCCTGCACATGAGAGTTTGGTCTCCTGAATTTTCCCTCAGTCTCTTTCCTAGGTTTCCTCCTTCTACTTGGAGTCCTCCCTCTTCTAACCCTTTCTCAGATTCTACTTCTCCTTCCAGGCTCAGTTCACACATTTGCTCCTTGAAGCCTTTTCATCCCTGTCTTAGACTGTTCAGACTGCTACAGCAAAGCTCTGGAGGCAGAGGTCTCAGATCAGGTACCAGCATGGTTAGGTGCTGGTGAGGCTTCTCTTCTGGGTTGCAGGCTGTCTTCTCATTGTGTCCTTCCATGATGGAAAGAGGGCAAGAGAGCTCTCTGACCTCATCATGGCACTATTCCCATTCATGAGGCTCCACCCTCATGATTTATTCACCTCCCAAAGGACCTACCACCAGAGACCAACAAGCTGGGATTAATTTCAACCTATGATTTTTTTTTTTGCAGGGACACAAACATTACAACTCTTACTCCTTACAACATATTTCACTTGTTGCTTGGTATTTAAAGTATGTTATGTCCCCAACCACAATAAGCACTCCTTAAGACTCCAGGCCATTTCACATACTTCTTGGTGTAACCCCATAGCACTAATCAGCAATAGGTGCTGAACACCATTTGTTGATTTTACTTCAAGAAAGCCCATCAGGAAACGTAAGCCTTGTATGCTGGAGAGATTCCTTCCCAAATCCGTTAATGCATACGTGGTGCCACTTTAATTTGGTAATGTTTTCTGAGTACCTAATCAAATGCTTTGCCAAAGATTCTGAAGAAAATCAACAGAATGTTTTTCCTGGAACAATATTTGACCATTTTATTTCGTGATGGAAGACTCATTAGCTCACCAGGGCTTATAGCAGCCCTGCTGAGACATACTGTGTGTAAGGATAGGTCTGGAGGTACGTCTTAAAAAATTTGGTATTATTGGCCGGGCGCGGTGGCTCACGCCTATGATCCCAGTACTTTGGGAGGCCGAGGCGGGTGGATCACGAGGTCAAGAGATCGAGACCATCCTGGTCAACAAGGTGAAACCCCGTCTTTACTAAAAATACAAAAATTAGCTGGGCATGGTGGCACGTGCCTGTAATCCCAGCTACCTGGGAGGCTGAGGCAGGAGAATTGCTTGAACTCAGGAGGTAGAGGTTGTGGTGAGCCGAGCTCGCGCCATGGCACTCCAGCCTGGGTATTAAGAGCGAAACTGTCTCAAAAAAAATTGATATTATTAAAAATGGACATTTGTCAATAACTTACTTTTCAGAAAAACAAATCGGATTTCAAGGTCGTCACTCACACACGGCTGCCAATGTGTGCTCGGTGGTAGAGAAAAGGGTGGAACCGAAGCTAGAGGGGTGGAGCTGCGCATCACTCCAGGCCCACCTGATGTCCTAGCCCAAGGGAGCGTGTCCTGAAGGTGAGTTTCGCCACCCTAGAGACTCTGCATTAAGAAGGCTGAGACTGCGGACTGCAGAGTGCAAACTCCTTAACTTTACGACAGAAACCTGCATGTCAGATGGCACCTGTTCCTGTCCCCGCCACCAGGTAGCCACGGGCGCCCCTGGAATTCCTCCGAAGCACGCAGCCCTTACTGCCATCGCCTCCGCCCTTCCCCTCTCTCCCACCTAATTCCGGACCCGCCAACCTGCCCGAAACCACCTTTAGCTGAAGAATAGTTCAGAGACAACGGTGGCAGTCTGAACACGCCGCCGAGGGGTGCCCAGCGCTGGCTGGGGCCAGGCGGCGCAGAAATGGAGGCGAGGGTCGCACGCCAGGGCGTCCCCGCTCCCTCCGCAAGCGCCGCGGCGGGTCCAGAGGGCCTGAGCCCCCTGCTGTGCCCGTTTCCGGCCCGGCCCAGGCCCCCGGCCCGAGGGCCACCGCCCGGGCCGCGCTCGCACCAGTGCAGCCCGAAGCCCCGGGAGCCAGCGGTCCCTCGTTCCTTCGGCAGGACAAAGACCGGCATCCAGCGCCCAGACACCGTCCCGACCGCAGAGCAGCGTACGAACAAAGAGGTTCAAGGGCGGCGCCCGCCGGGGCAGCTACGGGACTGCGCGACCCGGCGCCCACGAGCACCCGCGCGGTTACCGTGGCGACGGGCCGAGGCGTCCCGCTCCACGGGCGCGTGCGCGTCCCGCCCCCGCCCAGGACGCCTGCGCGCCTGACTCCCGCTGCGGTGACGCAGGCCCCGCCCCTGCGAGCCGGGCCAGGTCCCGAGCGGAAGCGCCTTGAGCGGAAGCGGAAGTCAGCGAGGCGGCCGGGCCTGCGGGGTAGCGGGAGCGTCTGCGGCTGGTGCTGGCGTGTGTCTAGGTAGGGCCGGGCCCCTCCCAGCTTGCGTGACCGTCTGTCACCCGCGTCCTACTGTCGTGCGCGTCGAGCCCTGGTCCTCTGCCCGCTCCCGGACGCCATCCTGGCCGTGCGTCTGTCCTTGTCCCCGCGGCTGCGACGTCATGGGGTCTTCGCGTCTCCGCTGCGGGGCCCGTCGTCATCCCGGTCCCTGAGCAGAGCCTTCCCGCCGGGCCCCAGTCCCCGTCGTCGCCTTGCCTGCTCCATGTTGAGGTCACCTCTGACCCCGACTCCCTCCCTTAAGATGTGTGTTTTGCTCTTGCGTGTCCCCTTTGGGTCAGACCTGCAATTCACAGCTGCACGGCTTTCCTGGTCGTCTCTACGGAGACGTTCTCTGATCTCTTGACACTTCTCATCCGGGTGCCGCGCCTGAGTCAGGGCCCCAGCTCCTTGTGGAAAGGCAGACGTCGCTCCCAGCCAGCAAGGCGTGGACACCCCGGTGGGATGACACTGATCGTCCAGCAGATCCCACAGTGCACAAGGGAGAGCTTCCCTTAGAGGCTGAGCTGGCCAGGAGGGGCCCGGAGGTCTCCGTAAAGGGGGATGTGAGCAGTTGTGAGTAAGCAGGAGTTGGGAGATGAACGAGGCTGAGAGCCTATTCCTGGAAGTCAGAACGTGAATGTTTAAGATACGAAGGTTTCAGACAGTCTGACATATTCGGGGAAGTGGGAGTTGCGCATTTGTGAGACAAGAAACGTTGGTTAGGGATGGGGAAATGGCAGCAAGGAAGCTACAGAGAATGTGGGGCAAGGAATTGATGTGATCAGATCTTAGCATTAAAGAGATTAAGCCTGGCAGATACAGGGATGCGGGTCAGGGAGGCTGCAGACAGGCAGTAGACTTTCGTAGTCCTTCAGGAACTGGAACCTCAGAATGGTAGTGGAGAGAACCTGGAGGTAAAGAAATGACAAGGTGGGCTTTTTAATGCCTTGAGCCCTTGAGTAGAGAAGTGCAGAGAGGGAAAAGCCCAGAATGGGGACCATGTCTGGAGCAGCAGCAGCGTCCTAACCACCATCTCCCAGATATGTGAGAGCATCTTATCCGCAGCTTTACTCCCAAGTTCCTCTGTGTCTAGGGTCATGCATGTGTTTTTGACCTGTCTCTGGCCTCCCCTCCACGTAGGCTCTTTGACCTGCCCATCTTTGGCCTTTGCTGTTAGGAGCCACCCTCTGCCACTACCACCTTCACGCACACGCTGTGTTCTGATGTCCTCATCATCCTATTTCTGCCATCTCCCAGCTCCATCAATAGTGGGTCTTTACCCTGACTGCCATTCCTTTCGTTTTGGAACTAATTGAGCCTTCTTACCATTGTGTTCCTGAAAAACACCAACACCATCGCTGGGTCAGGGTTCTCACTGCTCGTTATACACACGCACCCCCCGACACACCCCATTTTGTGACTATCTTGACCTTACCTCCCCATTTTTTTGTTTCGTTTCTAACCACGTAATCTTCCAGACACATTGAAGTCTGATCACCTGTGGCCCACTGAGAAAACTACAGTAGGTGACATCTGTGGTAACAGAGTTTTTAGCATTCTGAGATTCTACCCCATCCATGAACTTGAATCTGGATATCATTTATGGGGCAGATTTACTATAAAGCTAATGAAGTTCAAGTTTCTGGGTCTGTCATTTGCATGGGCCCTACCTAAGCACTGCGACTTCAGAGATCTTGTATTTATAATTTGTATTCTTTTTCGAAAAGAGGGTTCCCACATGGTATGTTTCAAGTCTTTCACAACTTAGATCCCTGCAAAACTGACTGTTTGTCATATCCCGCCTTGATATTTGCATTTTTGTCCTGCAGACACCTTCCCTTCCCTTTTCCACCTCCTACTCCTTCCTCTTCTAGTCTGTGCTTTTTATTTAGGCAGGGAGAAAAGTAAGTAAATGAATGGAACTGATCAAGTTCCTGTCCTAACCTGACTTTATTTAGCTCTTGTGTCAGGAGGGAGATGTCAGAGCCTAGTAACTTAGCATGTTGGGCAGGATCTTTGTAACTTCTTTGTTGCAAGCTTAAATGCCTGTATTGTTAGATTTATTTCACTGCTGAGTTGCTACCCGCTTTAAGAAGAAAGGTTGATGCCAAGGATAGTCTGCTTAGTTGAAATCATAAAAGCAGCTCTTAACTCCATGGAAACTAGGGTTACACACTATGTAAATTCACGTAGGAATTTTTTGCAAATTTTGACTTATTACTTTAAAAATGCCACTAGTTATTTTTACAGAGCTTTATAATGGGTATAAATAATTTTAATTTGTGTTCTGTTGGAAAATCTTCAGATTTGAAACATGTTTAAAGTTTAAATTATTTAGGCAAATGCAAGGTATTTCTAGGGGAGTTTTTAGTAGTAGTTTTAAATCTCCCTAATGTGAGAAGTAAATAATTATTTTTACAAATAAGGAAATCAGTGATATGCAAAAAGGTTAAATTTGTCTTCAGCTGTACAGTAAATCAGGGCCTCCCCTAGCCAAAGAAGCCAGCTGTTTACTGTTTTCCTTATAAACAAATATTAAAGGGTAATCTATTTTAGTCAGCTCTTACCAAATTGTATCCTTTGGTGTATCCATGTATTAATACCTATCTGTGCACATCTGTATATATCTACACACTAGGTTCTATAAAAGTGGGCAGTGTTAATACTGTTCCTGTTAGGAGTTTAGTCCTAATAATTAATTCAATATGTATTCGTGCAAAGTATCATAAAGTCATTTACAATAATACCATGTCTAACAATGATGAGGATATTAACTTTTTGGACAGCAGAGGAATTTTCCGGCTAGATTAGGTATTTGCCCGTTAAGCACCTAAATATCCCATTTAGGATGGAAATCTTCCTACAGTATATCATTTCTCTATGTTCTCTCTTTTTTTTTTTGAGACAGAGTCTCACTCTCACCCAGGCTGTAGTGCAATGGCGTGATCTTGGCTCACTGCAACCGCCACCTCCTGGGTTCAAGCAATTCTCCTGCCTCAGCCACCCGAGTAGCTGGGAGTGTAGGCACCCGCCACTGCGCCTGGCTAATTTTTGTATTTTTAGTAGAAACGGTGTTTCACCATCTTGGCCAGGCTGATCTTAAACTCCTGACCTTGTGATCCACCTGCCTTGGCTTCCCAAAGTGCTGGGATTACAGGCATGAGCCACCATGCCCAGCCCTCTGTGTTCTTAAATAGAATGTGCTGATTGTTATTTAAACTCTCCTCAATTTTCTCAAGTGACCATTTTAAATGTAATTTGTTATGTTGTGATGTGAACAGCAGTACTGTTTGGGTTCTTGAGGAATATACAGCTGTTTCCTGTGGGAGTTTTCTGCATCTTTCCCCCTTTTTGTTTTTTGAGACGGGGTTTTGCTTGTTACCCTGGCTGGAGTGAAATGGTGCCATCTAGGCTCACTGCAACCTCTGCCTCCTGGGTTCAAGCTATTCTCCTGCCTCAGCCTACCGAGTAACTGGGGTTACTACAGTCATGTGCTACCACGTCTGGCTAATTCTGTATTTTTAGTAGAGACCAGGTTTCTCCATGTTGCTCAGGCTGGTCTCGAACTCCCAACCTCAGGTGATCCTGACCTCATGTTGCTCAGGCTGGCCTTGGCCTCCCAAAGTGCTAGGATTACAAGCGTGAGCCACCGCGCTGGGCACATCTATCCACTTTTTAAAGTTTTCTGTCAGATTCTTGCCTGGGTCAGCTGATAGCACTTCTAACTGCTGTCTGTTTTCCTGTCCAAAGCTGCACTTTTATATTTTTCTCTGCTCTGGGTTTAGGAGCTAATTGTTACAACTGATTAGAAAAGTAGTCCGTAGATGACAGTAAGAGTCTAAGTAAGTGTCTTGTGAATAAGTTGTTGATGCTGCATCAGCTTCTAAGGGGTTTTATAGAGCACAGTGTGGGTAGGAAAGGCCAAGGGCACCCAAGTTCTGGGTTGCTGGGAAAAGCCAGAGACTTCTTTATTCCCAGTCCTCCTCTTAGGGCCCACCCATAGACTGACTAGCAACTGGGAATAACATGAGAAGGAGAGATCTCAGGTAAGGAAACATCTGACAGGGTGGCTCTGTGGTGAGGCCTTTTCCCCACTGGCAGCACGCAGCAGTGGCCAGATCACTAACCTACAGCAGTGCTGAGTGAGGGTTATGGCCTAGTGAGAGGAAGCCTGGCTATGGAGTCAGGTGGATTCAAATCCTGGCCTCCTTGTTAATTATTGCTTGTGGCTTCAGGCAGGTGACCACCTGGTACAGAGTTTGCTGCCCCCACAAAGCTACTTTTGCCTTATTTGCTGCTAGAATGTGTCTGACCAAAGAGGCTGCACAAAACTGTTGATGTGCTCTAATCCCGGCCAGTGGGACTAGAGAGGCTGCCATGGGCTTTTGGAGTAGGCTGCACACATTTAGACAGTTGGGTACATTTTGATGAATGTGTTACAGCTCCCACTCAAAGTGCTCTGCTTCTCAGAGGACTTTGAGTCTTTGTATACTGCCTTCCTCAGTGTTCGTGGTCTTAGCTCGGGACTTGTCTTATTCATTGCTGTGTCTACAGTTCCTAACACAGGCCTTGGAGCACAGAAAATCCTGAATGAGTATGAGTGAATGTGGGAATTTGGTGGAGTTTAGATCTCACGTCTTTAGTTTATCTGTGGGGTATAGAAGAGGGTCTCTCTGCCGTTCTTTTTCTTCTGCGATAGGAAGTGGCCCTGCATCCCTCTAGCCTTGAGATTCTCCCAGAATAGGGAGGGAGAGTGGATATGGAACAACCGTTAACAACTTTCACGATGGACCCTCTGTCTCTACTCTTGCCTGCCTCCACCCATCCCCACAACATAGAGCAGTTTTTCTGAAATACACTTGATGGAGCTTGAAAATCCTATTTCCCTTCGGATAAAGTGAAGATGTTTTAGCATGGTTTTCCAGGTCTTTCACTCATCTGGCCCCAGCTCCTCTAGCAGTATCTCATCTCTTCATCTTCCCTTAAAGTAGGTTCTAGACACACTGAAGGTGTTTTTTTTTTTCATTTCTGCATTTGATGAACGTATTTATGAATACAATTGCAAGTTAAACTACTTAATCGAGCAGATGTTTTAAGCACCTAATAATTGGAAAAAAGATACCTTAAGGACATCTAAAGCATTTCTTCCTAGTTGCTCAAGCCTCCCCCTGGCCACAGCTGCCTGTCTTCAGGCCTTGCCTTGAGCACTGTTTCCTCAGGGGATTGTCTTATAGCCCAAAGGGAGGTTGGCTTTCCCTGCTGAAAATTCCCCAGTGAAAATTACCTTCTCTGCCCTATACTTGTGTCTAAGAGACTGTTGCCTGCTGGAGGGCAGGGACCTCATCTGTCTTGTTCATAGCTCAGTGTCTACTCCGATGCCCGACATAAAGGTGCTTGCTGAATGAGAAAGCCAAATTTATTTTCAAATAAAATTACCTGGTATTGTTGAAGATAACTGAATATTCATGAGTTACAGGTGGGTCTACTCTTGATATAATGCTGTTGGAGAAAAACTGCCAATGTGCCTATGCTGTGACTCAGCAGCTTCTTGTCTAAGATATTAAGGAAATGATCAGGGGTCTCTCAAAGATTTATATACCAGGATGCATTTCATATTCTTAGTTATGGCATGCAGTATCAGAAATAACCCAGGTGTTCTCCAGTGAAGAGCGCATGTCTACATGGTGCATCTGTTATATATGACACTGTGGGAGAATAGTAACAATATGAGTTGGGAATGTATTTATAACAAATTAGTCACAAAAACAGATTATAAAAGTATGACCTCAGTTTTAGAAGCAGTGAATAGTAGGAAAACGCTAGAAATATGTAAAATGTTGAAAAATATTTTCCTTTTTCTGAATTTTCTGAAAAATATTTTCCTTTTTCTGAATTTTCTGTTAATTTTTTTATCAGAATTTTTTTTTACAAATTAATATATTTCCCAATATTAAAAAGTAATCTAGCTTATAAAAATTTTGAATACAGTAACACCATACTGAAATTTGTCTTTGTTTTAAATTTTTTTGATAATAAGAATTTTGACATGTTGGGCTCATTTTCCTAAATTTTAAGCAATTGATAAATAATGTTTGATAAACAAATTTATAGTATAATTATAAATAAAATAGTACCACAACAGTGTATGGGGTAGATCTTATGACCCTTGTTTGCAGGTAAGGAAAATGGAAGTGATATGCTTAAGTTTTCAGTATCACTGATACTAAGTGGCAGTTAGAATCTGGACTATTGCATTTTATTCTGGAACTTTTTCTTTTATCAACAAAGCTCTGCCTGTCATTCTCCCACCTCCCCTGTGACATCTGCTAGCCCCAGTGGTCATGGCCAGACTGTTCTGAGATACCCTCCAGGGCACCCTGAGTCTAGACATCTATTCCTGGAAATTCTAAAGTACATAGTAGCTATAGGCTTTCTTTGGGGTGCCAGTATTAAAATTCTGACATTTGTTCAAACAGTAGGAAGATTTTACTCAGTGCTATGGAGGGGAGAGATCTGGCTCAACTCTGAATCAGTGAAGACAGTTGGGGATTTACAACCAAGGAGCAGAGTGAGGGGTGAGGGGATGGGAAATTTCTAAGGGAAGATAACAGGGATAGGGGAATTCTTACTGAGGCAGGCCAGCATGGTCAGATATCAAAGGTGGGTTCTCTTTAAATTGACTTAGCAGGATTCTTGCTAAAAGCCCCAGATTGAGGCCTTGTAGAGAAGAGGGCTCAAGGGCCCTAACAAAAGTGTGGTCAAGGTGAGAGTCTTTATCCGTGGTTGGCAATTCTTGTAAAGCTCAGCAGTTTAATGAGCCCTGTAGGGCGTGCTTCTGAAGCATCAAGACTGACTTAACTGGCACCCACCCTTAGTTTATTTATTTACCTGGTTGTTTGTGCATTCATAAATAATAAACCTTCAGCAGGTACTATACTGTGTGCTGACAAGGGATAAATATTAATCTCTTGGGATTTTCGACCCCTGTTCTCACCCAACTGTGTTTAAGGGGTCCTTGTGAGTTTCACTTTTTAGGAGGGGGTGGGGGGGGAAGGGGTGAAGAAGAAACAGCAGACCTCAGATACTCCACGCGAAGCAGTGGGGGAACATCACTGGGAGAGCCTGGGCCCAGGCCCAGCCAGAAATTACCATTGAAAGAAAAATTACTTCATACTAGGAAAGAAAACAACAGAAAAGAAGACTTCATGTTTTGTGCTGTTGTGCTGGGCCATTGTTTCAGACTCACCCAGGATTATTTAATTTTCTAACAGATTTACCTCTGTTTGACTTTGCTGCTTACCCTCTGTTAGAGTGCAAACATGGTGGTATTATGTGCTGGTTTGTAGATTCGAGATACGAATTATTTCTGTGCAGATTATGGCTTTATTGTCTCCAGCTTACCACCCTTATTCCAGTGAACCCTTGCTAATGGACTCTGTAAGCTTGAGCTCATCCAGTGCTCTCATCCAGCTTCCCTGTCTCCTATACACCCTTGCTCATTACTGCTTTTGTGAGTTAACGTCATTTAGCTTTTGACAGTTAATGCTTTGACATGGTTTGGATGCTGGGGGTTTGTTAAGGTGATTAAAGCAGCCAGGTATCGGTTGTCCTGCAGAGGCTGCTGTCCGTAAGTCCCACATCCTTGTGTCTAGAGTGACCCTAGAGAAGTTGTCCTTATTGTGTGTGCATTCGTTTATGCTGAGCACATTGCTCTTAACCTCAAGTGTTTGTAAGTTGAAAGATTATACTAAAGGAGTTTCTGGATTTTTCTTTCCTCTTTCCACTTCCTGGTTTACTGGTTACCCAATACTCAGGACTGGTCTGGCTGTCAAAGAAGAATGAGCCAGCCCTGGGAATAAGGCAGCCTCCAGCTGTGCCTTCCACCTGGTGTAGCTACTGCCATTGCTTTGTTTCCCAGACCCTTTGTAAGCTGCTTGAGGGCAGTGATTCTAATTCACAGTGCTTCTTTGACCATAATTGAAGTCTGTAAGTTATTGATTCCTGATTTCTCTTTATACATTGTCCTTGGATTAATTCATTATTCATTCAAATACTGGGCCTGTCCCATGCAGATGTTGTGCTAGGTGCTGGGATAAGACAGGATGGTGAGGCCCACCTTCATGGGTGTGATTCCCAAAGGGTCCCAGGCCCTGTCTGGGGCAGTTAGACTCCTCTCTAATGAGAAATAACTTCTCTTTTCTTTCTAAACAACAATTACCTAGATAATGAAAATTTCTTATATAATTTGCAGGTGGAATGAGTTTTATATACACATATTATTTTCCCCAGTCATCCTATAATAACCACCTTTAGAGAGTGAAAAGCCTCCATATATGTTTTTAGCAATGAAAGGCTTAAAAAAGAAAAAAAATTAAAGCAGTATCCACAGAATCTCTATCTTTTCAGACATTTTATTCCCTACCTCATTAATTGCATTGATGAGTGGATGTTGTGAATATTTAGCACTTTGAAGATACTGTAATACCAGAATGAAATACCAGAAGGCATCCTCTAGTATCACAAGTTCCCCAAACCTTTGCTACCCCAATATTTCTTTGTAAATCCGATAGAACAACACATTATAATGTCATACTCCTGAAGTAACTCATGATTGAAAATGTGAGAAATTGGCAGTATGAAGGAAGAACCAGTGACTGCTTAATTAAAAGTGAGCTTTTTACTAATGGGATGAAAAGAAGGAAAAACATTCTAATACAATCAATTCAAGGACTGATCCTGACTTACCGTGAAATAAAGAGGATGTTTTGAGCGATTCATTGTTGTTAGTTGCAGTTTTAGTAGAAAATGCTTGAAATAAAAATTCCTTTTTATTGGTAAGGGAAGGGGCAGCTGCCTCAAATGTGTTAGAAGCCGCTGTGCAAATGGGGCTTCGTCTTTCTGGAAGTGGAGGAAGAAGATTCGTTTGGCTCCCCTGCCAGCTTTCTCTCTATGTGTGCCTTGGCTTCCTGTGTGTCTTGAACAGTCTAACCAGCAACTCTGGCAACTGCCTGGCCTGAGAGCCCACTGGCTGCTGGCTTCTCACCATAGCGGGTGTGCAGTGGACCTTAGGGCCTGGCTTGCAGTCAGGTTCAGTCATCTGCTTTAACTGTATTCAAATGCTGTTCCTTATTTTTCCTTCTTGCTGTTCGGGGTCTCTCCTGGGCCCACAGCAGCCAGCACAGGGCTCAGTGAAATGAGTGAGGCCTTCCCTTGCAGGATAGAAACCAAGTCACACTCTTATCTTTGGCCATCTCATCATCAGCAAACCATGCAAGACCTGTTTAATTTAAAGCCGGGCATAGAGCAGTAGTCTAGAGCTGGTGAAATCTAAGCCTTCTTTTAAAATCTGTTTTGACCAACCTTTTATGTATTCTTGTATTCCCTTTCCAACACCTGTCTCCTGCCTACTATGTTGAAATAACAAATGAAAAAAATAGTCTTTTTCAGTAATAAGAGTGTAACCTTCCTGGACGGAGGATCCATGCCCAGGGATTCAAAATGTAGAACCACCTTATGGTTGAGATAATCACATTATGAAGCCCAGTTTCCTCTTTAAAAACTCAGATACCTTGGCTGTGTTTCCAAACTCTTTACAAGGAACAATACTGTAGTGATTTGGCGTATATGTATTAATGTATCCCATTATGTTTAATAACTTCATGAGCGAGCCTTCTCTAAATTTCAGCATAAAACGTGTGCTATTTATGTTCTTCCAATGTTTGCAGATTTTCATTATGTAATGAAAATCCCATTATTGTGGCTATTAAATGTATACCCTCATATTCTACTGTTAGGAGCTAGAGTCCATTAAAAATCAGTAAATTCTGGCTGGGCACAGTGGCTCATGTCTGTAATCCTATCACTCTGGGAGGCTGCAGCGAGAGGATCACTTAAGCTGAAGAGTTTGAGACCAGCCTGGACAATACAACATAGTGAGATCTTGTCTTTACTTAAAAAAAAAAAAAATCCAGGTGTGGTGGCAGCTGAGGCAAGAGGATTGCTTGAGCCTGGTAGATTGAGGCTGCAGTGAACTGTGATGATGCCACTGCACTCCAGACTAGGCAATAGAGTGAGCCTGGTCTCCAAAAAAAATCAGTAAATTCTTAGAAGATAGTCCTGTGAGGATGCCTTTTCTCAACCTAGTATTTATTGTTCCTTCATTTGCGAGATAGAGCTGATAATAGTTATACGTCAGGGTCATCCTAAAGATTAGAATGTATATGTGAAGTGCCCACATCTGTCTGGCAGCTGGGAAATCCCTAAACATGAGAGATATTCATATACTTAGTCATCTCACGACAGCTGCCTTCAGCCTGTCTAGGAGAGACATCATTTGTTTTGTGTTGCTGTTTTGCATATTAAGAATTTTTTGTGTGTTTTATCAAAGGCCATAAAGCCTGCATGACTTTTAAAACTATAGTCAAAAAAGCATAGATCATAAATATGTTAGCATGGAGTTTTTCTAATCATTGACGCACATCATTGCCTACTTGAAGAGTGCCTTTTATCATGTGATATACAATATTGTGCTCATACCTTTTCCAGATTCCAAATTCTAACTTTAAACTACTTTGTAACTGTTTTTAAATTTTCAAATGGGAGTTACTATGCAAAGTCAGTCAGTCACTATCTCAGATATTACGACATTTGACATAGTGAATTTTATGTGGCTTTCTTAACACCTCTGTTCAGGTGTATGTGACACATGTTTACAGTATACAGTTTGGTAAGTTTTAATATATGCATATACTTGTAAAACCATGACCACTAAGTGATGAATGTATCTGTCACCCCCAGAAGTGTCCCCTTGGTAATCTTTCCGCCCCACTGTCTGTCCTCATCCCAGACAACCACTGATCTGCTTTCTGTCACTACAGATTAGCTTAACTCTTAATGAACTAGAATTTTGTATACGTCGAATCATAGTGTATACTCTTTTTCTTTGGCTTCTTTTACTCAGACAGATTATCTGGAGAAGCATCCATGTAGTGTGTTTTAATTTATGTTTTAGAACTGAACAGTAACTTAAGTTCCTAGAGAGAAATACTACTACTTTGAAAATTTAACCTCTTTGAATTTTATCAAGAAATATCTTGAATGATAGTCTTAGTGAAAACATTGTATTAATGAAAAGACTGCTACACTCTCTTGTCCTTGTGCAAGTCCAACTCAAGTAATTAACTTATATTTAGGTAAAGTTCATCATATGCTTGAATTGAGAACTCTTCAGGCTCCTAAACAGCATATCATGTTACCTCGGAGACAAGAATGTTTTTGAAAACAGTGTGTTTGCTTTGAAAAGTGCTGTATGTCTAATGATAATGCCATAATTACTGATTAATTTATTTTTCTTTCCAGATTCTTTCCCAAAGTTCAGTTATGGGTGTGAGAGGCTTGCAAGGATTTGTGGGAAGTACTTGCCCACATATATGTACAGTAGTAAATTTCAAAGAACTGGCAGAGCACCACCGAAGCAAGTATCCTGGATGTACCCCTACCATTGTGGTTGATGCCATGTGTTGTCTCAGATACTGGTATACTCCAGAATCTTGGATCTGCGGTGGCCAATGGCGAGAATACTTTTCTGCTTTGCGAGATTTTGTTAAAACTTTTACAGCCGTTGGGATCAAGTTGATATTCTTCTTTGATGGCATGGTGGAGCAGGATAAGAGAGATGAATGGGTGAAACGAAGGCTTAAGAACAACAGGGAGATATCCAGGATTTTTCATTACATCAAATCACACAAGGAGCAGCCAGGCAGGAACATGTTCTTCATCCCCTCGGGGCTGGCTGTGTTTACACGATTTGCTCTAAAGACACTGGGCCAGGAAACTTTGTGCTCCTTACAGGAGGCAGATTATGAGGTGGCTTCCTATGGTCTCCAGCATAACTGTCTTGGGATTCTTGGGGAAGACACCGATTACCTAATTTATGACACTTGTCCCTACTTTTCAATTAGTGAGCTCTGCCTAGAGAGCCTGGACACCATCATGCTCTGCAGAGAGAAGCTCTGTGAGAGTCTGGGCCTCTGTGTGGCGGACCTTCCTCTTTTGGCCTGCCTCCTTGGCAACGACATAATCCCAGAGGGCATGTTCGAAAGCTTTAGATACAAATGTTTATCATCCTACACCTCTGTAAAAGAGAACTTTGACAAAAAAGGTAACATTATATTGGCTGTGTCAGACCATATATCGAAAGTTCTTCACTTGTATCAAGGTGAGAAAAAATTAGAAGATCTATTACCTCTGGGACCAAACAAAGCTCTTTTTTATAAAGGAATGGCATCGTATCTTTTACCAGGACAAAAATCTCCATGGTTTTTCCAAAAACCCAAAAGTGTAATAACTTTGGACAAGCAAGTTATATCTATGATTTCAGACCCTGAATCCAGGCAAGAAGTTCCCATGTGTACAGACCCTGAATCCAGGCAAGAAGTTCCCATGTGTACGGACCCTGAATCCAGGCAAGAAGTTCCCATGTGTACGGACCCTGAATCCAGGCAAGAAGTTCCCATGTGTACGGACCCTGAATCCAGGCAAGAAGTTCCCATGTGTAC
>CM052651.1:155328971-155372959 GCA_028533165.1 Leontopithecus rosalia
AGGCAAGAAATTATCATGTATACAGGCCATGAATCCAAACAGGAAGTTCCTGTATGTACAGATCCTATATCCAAGCAAGAAGAGTCCATGTGTACACACCCTGAAATCAATCAAAAATTACCTATAGCAACAGATTCTGAATTTAAGCTTATGTGTACAAATCCTGAAATTAAACAAGAAGACCCTGCCAATGTGGGGCTTGAAATAAAGCAACAAGTAACCATGGTTTCAGACACCGAAATCTTAAAGGTATGTGAATATGCCCAGCCAGTATGCCATGATTGAAAATATATCCACGGATGAATTTGTCAGGGAAGATCCATTACTGCCTTAGTGTTTGGGCACTGTGAGAGGATGCACAACAGAAGTCTATAAGTCTCGTTAGGAAGTGTGACGTGTGTGAAAACTTATAACTAATGTTTCATACTGTCACATGAATATTATAGAAAAGTGCCATAAGAATATGAGAGAGAAAGAGAACATTGTGGATTAAAGTACAGGGAGAAGGCTGGGCGTGGTAGGTCATGCCTGTAATCCCAGCACTTTGGGAGGCCGAGGCAGGTAATCGCCTGAGGTCAGAAGTTCAAGACCAGTCTGACCAACATGGTGAAACCCCATCTCTACTAAAAATACAAAAATTAGGCAGGTGTGGTGGCACACACCTGTAATCTCAGCTACTCGGGAGGCTGAGGCAGGAGATTCTCCTGAACCTGGGAGGCAGAGGTTGCAGTGAGCTGAGATCATGCCACTTGTGCTCCAGCCTGGGCAACAAGAGCAAAACTCCGTCTCAGAAAATAAAAAATAAAGTACAGGGAGTAGTTCCCCAAAGAGGTAGAACTGGAGCCAGACCTTAATGGTAGCCAAAATATGCGTTTAATAGGCTAAGACGTGGGAGTTGTGGAAGTACTAAAGGTGTAGTGTTCTGAATCTTCATCACTAGGGGCACAGGGTGAAAGGTCAGGCTGGAGTAGGTTTTGCAGGAAGAAGCAAGAAGAAAAAATGGGAAAAGGTAGATAATCACATTGGGAAGGTTATTAAATACCATAGGAGGAAGTTGGACTTCGTTCTGAAAGTATAATAGAGCGAAGATTTTTGATGGGGGAGCACGACATATGAGGTTCTGTGCTAGGTGTATTACATAACTTTTCTCATTAGATCCTCTCAACAGCTCTGTGAGATAGACTTATCCTTGTTTTACAGAAGAGATCTGTGTCCACATAAATGTCTCAAAGGAACCTCAACAAGTTCTAAACCAAACTCAGCCATCTTGACCACACACCTTTCCTTGTTCCCAGCACTGTGAGCTCCACCATCTTTCATCTAGCTGCAACTACATAGATCTGTAAGGAGGCTCCTGCTCCTAGTCAGATGGAAAACTCAGGCCCCGACAGCAGCTGAGCAGCTATGTGGTGAGGCCTGGAAAGCAGTGATGTGAACATGCCAGCCAACCAGCCCAGGGCTCTCCTGGAACACCATTGTCACCTCCCACCTCCGGACCCTCTCTGTGTGATTGTTTTGATCTGGCCCCCTTCCACCTCCTCGCTCTTGCTGCCATCCCTTATTTGTATATGGCCTTGCACGTGTCCTCTGTGGACTCGGGGTCTGTCTGTGAAGGCTGGTCTTCACAGACACTGGCTTGTATGCACCCTGCTGATAGGACCCTCCCTTGGCCTTTCCATCTGAGTTAATACACTGGATGTCTCACCCATACTCTGCAAGATTAGGTCAGACCACAGATGGCATCGGGTCTATTATGGAATAACATAGGACTTGATTTTCATACTCATTGAGGAGCCATTCGATTTTTTTAAGCAGGTATATTGATGTGATCAGATTTTTGGTTTTTGAAACATTACACTGCGGAGAGTGGATTTAAAGTGGCCATTGCAGAAACTCAGGTAAAGTACAAAAGAGCTAGAATTAGGAAATTGGTAGTAGAAATAGGAAGACAGAAATTCAATAAATTGTTTCAGCAGTGAAACTAATAAATAAGTCTTGCTGTGGAGATGAGGTTCCCTTGAGCACCAGGGATGGTAGATGCTGTTATCTAAGGAAGAAGGAGGAAAGGTTTTTACAGGGAGAATTAACTGGGTTATATTTGAGTTGAGTAGATGGCACCTCTAACACATGTTCTGGTGAAATACGGGCTTAAAGTACTATTACTGGCAGGAGACAGACAACTGGAAGTCATCCTATTTTACGTGTGAAGTAAAAAGATTATGTGGGATGGAGACTTGAGAGACAGTGCACTGAGAGATCAAGAGTCAGCAGGGGATAACGGAGAATAAGGAGAGACCAATTCCCGCAAAAGTCCAAGGAGACAGGTTTCAAGAATGAGAAAAGAAATGGTCAGGAGTGTCAAATGCTACAAAGGTAAAGAAGTAGAATAGAACTAGACATAGGCAGTTAGGTCAGCAATTGGGAGGTCTTGGTGACCTCAGGGAGTTACTGTAGCACAGGATTGAGAGTGGAGGCAAAGACTGCAGGGAGTTTGGCAGTGGAAGAGTCTTTGTTGGGGAAGGTGGGGTCAAGGAGAGTCGTCGCAGGGAGTTCCCTGGCAAAGTGGTGGGTCGAGTGTTGTTCACATGTATTGAACTTAATTGTATCTTTGAAAACAATTTTGAAGTTTCTCACATTGCCCTTACATTTTCCCTATAAAAATGTTTTGCAATGTCATCTTCCAACCCTATCCAATAGGAAACTAAAATTCAAACGTGTGTTTTAACCATACGCACTCACCCTGGGAAAATGCTGTAGGACACAGCAGTTACATTGAATACACACACAACCACAGCTATATATCTGTGTCTTCTCTATGTCAGCATTTTGGAAGATCAGTTGAGTTTTTGTTTGTTTGTTTGTTTCTTTCTTTCTTGACAGGTTCTCACCGTTGGAGTGAGTGGCATAATAGCCTCTGCCTCCCAGGTTCAAGCAATTCTCCCACCTCAGCCTCCTGAATATGGAGGCAGAGGCTATTACAGGTGCACACCACCACGTCCAGCTAAGTTTTGGATTTAGTAGAGATGGGGTTTCACCATGTTGCCCAGGCTGGGGGCCTCGAACTCCTTACCTCAAGGGATCCACCCACCTCGACCTCCCAAAGTGCTGGAATTACAGGCATGAGCCACTGCACTGGACTAGATAGTCTTATGATAATCTTATAAAACATTCATTGGCAGTGAGCTGTGCCAGACCTTGGGACAAGTGCTTTTCTTATATTGACTGATTTAATCCTCACAATAGTCCTGTGAGCCTGGCACTTTTTTAAAATTAAACCCATTTTCTTTAGGAAGAAAGTAAGGAACAGAAAGATTCAGACTCAAGCCTACCGATCATGAATCAACATAACCATGACCATTTAAGTAAATGAGGCACATGCTCTTAGGATTCAGAGGTTCTGGTATTCCAGGTCATACTAGCATCATATTTTGATGCCTTTAATAGTAGACTATTTGAATTTAAATTTTGACTAGTAGTCTAGATGAATTTATCTCACACTAATAAGAATGTTCTTCACAGGAACGTAAAACCTATATATTTAGGATATGATAGACCTTCTGATCTTAACTACTTATTTAATGAGAAAGTGGAATTAGTTTAAATCCTGTATCTGATCACCTACCATGAGCCAGCACTGTCTTGACTTTACAGCGGAGAAGTCCCTGTGCCTGACACATCATTTACACTCAATAAACAATTTCTGAATAAGTGAGTGAATACAGTATGGTTTCTAACGCTAAGCAGCTTATAGTTTACTAAGGGAGGCAGACCAGACTGTGCTACAGGGACTGGGATATGAGCTTTCTAAGGCAAGCTGGAGGTTGTCCTGGCTAATGGAGGAGGGGAGGGTGGCATGAGGTGAACCTTAAAGGGAAAAGAATTGTGAAGTGGGAGGCTGGGAAAGATTGGAAGAGAAAGACATTCTGGATGGGGTAAGTTCTTATGGGGCACAAGTAAAGGTAGAAGCGGATTGAGTACTCTTGAGGAACAGTGCACATGTTCTGTTGAGACTGGATTATGGAAGTTTCTATGAGGGTGAAATGGTGTTCAAGGCTAGAAAAAGGAGATTGAGGTTTTATAGTGGGGCCTTGAAATGTTATGGTGAAGGATTTGTGGTAGCCATTCAAATGTTTTGAATAGGGTAGCAAAGTTGTCAAAGACAGTGTGGCAGTGGTATGAAGGATGGGTTGGAAAGGGAGGGATTAAGACCCTTTCATAGCAATACTGGTGAGAAGTAGTGAGCACCTGGATACTGGGAGGGAATCAAGGAGACAGAACAGTGAGATACTGTGGAAGATAAGACTAGACGTTTGGAGAAATGAGGAGGAGTAACAGAAAGTTTTGAAATTGGTAGTCTGCATGTGGCTAGCCAGGTTTCCCAACACCATTTATTAAATGGAATCCTTTCCCCATTGCCTGTTTTTGTCTGGTTTGTGAAAGATCAGATTATTGTAGATGTGTGGCTTTAATTCCGAGGCCTCTGTTCTGTTCCATTGGTCTATATCTCTGTTTTGGTACCAGTATCATGCTGTTTTGATTACTGTAGCCTTATAATATAGTTTGAAGTCAGGTAGTGTGATGCCTCCATCTTTGTTCTTTTTCCTTAGGATTGCTTGGCTATGCAGGCTCTTTTGGTTCCATATGAAGTTTAAGATGGTTTTTTCCAGTTCTGTGAAGAAGGTAAATGGTAGTTTGATGGGGATAGCATTGAATCTATAAATTACTTTGGGCAGTATGGCCATTTTCATGATACTTCCTAACCATAAGCATGGAATGTTTTTTCGTCTATTTGTGTCCTCTCTTATTTCCTTGAGCAGTGGTTTGTAGTTCTCCTTGAAGAGGTCCTTCACATCCTTTGTTATCTGTATTCCTAGGTGGTTTATTCTCTTTGTAGCAGTTGTGAATGGGAGTTCACTCTTGATTTGGTTCTCTGTCTGTTATTGGTATATAGGAATGCTTATGATTTTTGCACATTGATTTTATATCCTGAGAGTTTGTTGACGTTGCTTTTCAGCTTAAGGAGATTTTGGGCTGAGACAATGGGGTCTTCTAAATATACAATCATGTAATCTGTAAATAGAGAAAATTAGACTTTCTCTATTCCTAATTGAATACCCCTTATTTCTTTTTCTTGCCTGTTTTGCTCTGGCTAGAACTTCCTATACTATGTTGAATAGGAGTGGTGAAGAGGTCACCCTTGTCTATTGCCAGGTTTCAAAGGGAATGCTTCCAGTTTTTGCCCATTCAGTACGATATTGGCTGTTGATTTGTCATAAATAGCTTTTATTATTTTGAGATACATTCCCTCAATACTTAGTTTATTGAGTTTTTAGCATAAATAGCTGTTGAATTTCCTTGAAGGCCTTTTCTGCATTTATTGAGATAATCGTGGTTTTTGTCTTTGGTTCTGTTTATGTGATCGATCACAGTTACAGATTTGTATATGCTGAACCAGCCTTGCATCCCCGGGGATGAAGCCTACTTGATCTTGGGGGATAAGCCTTTTGATGTGCTGCTGCTTTTGGTTTGCCAGTATTTTATGGAAGATTTTTACATGATGTTCATCATGGATATTGGCCTGAAGTTTTCTTTTTTAGTTGTATCTCTGCCAGGTTTTGATATTAGGATGATGTTGGTCTCATAAAATGCATTAGGGAGGATTCCCTCTTTTTGTATTGTTTGGAATAATTTCAGAAGGAATGGTACCAGTTCCTCTTTGTATGTCTGGTAGAATGAGGCTGTGAACCCGTCTGGACCTGGACTTTTTTTGGTTGGTAGGCTATTAATTGCTGTCTCTATTTCATACCTTGTTATTGGTCTATTCAGGGATTCAACTTATTCCTGGTTTAGTCTTAGGAGGATGTAAGTGCCCAGGAATGTATCCATTTCTTCTAGTTTTACTGGTTTATGTGCATAAAGTTGTTTGTAGTAATCTCTGTTAGTAGTTTGTATTTCTGTGGAATTGGTGGTGATATCCCCTTTATCATTTTTTGTGGCAGCTATTGGATTATTCTCTCTTTTCTTTTTTATTAGTCTGGCTAGTGATCTATTTTATTGATCTTTTCAAAACACTAACTCCTGGATTTACTGATTTTTTTGAAAGTTTTTTTGTGTCTCTATCTCCTTCAGTTCTCCTCTTATCTTAGTTATTTCTTGTCTTCTGCCAGCTGTTGCGTTTGTTTGATCTTGCTCCTCTAGCCCTTTTAATTTTGACGATAGGGTGTCGATTTTAGATCTTTGCTCGCTTTTCATATGGGAGTTTATTGCTATAAATTTCCCTCTAAACACTGCTTTAAATGTGTCCCAGAAATTCTGGTTCATTGTGTCTTCGTTCTCATTGGTTTCGAAGAACATCTTTATTTCTGCCTTCATTTCATTATTTATCCGGTAATCATTCAGGAGCAGGTTGTTCAGTTTCCACGTAGTTGTGCGGTTTTCGGTGAGTTCTTAATCCTGAGTTTTAATTTGATTGCACTGTGGTCTGAGAGACTGGTTGTTATGATTTCTCTTCTTTTGCATATGTTGAGGAGTGATTTACTTCCAATTATGTGTTCAGTTTTAGAGTAAGTGCGATGTGGTGCTGAGAAGAATGTATATTCTGTGGATTTGGGGTGGAGAGTTCTGTAAATGTCTACTAGGTCCACTTGGTCCAGGCCTGGATATCCTTGTTAATTTTCTGTCTCATTGATCTGTCTAATATTGACAGTGGAGTGTTAAAGTCTCCCGCTATTATTGTCTGGGAGTCTAAATCTCTTTGTAGGTCATTAAGAACTTGCTTTATGTATCTGGGTGCTCCTGTATTGGGTGCATACATATTTAGGATCATTAGCTCTTCTTGTTGCATTGATCCTTTTACCATTATAGAATGCCCTTTTTTGTCTCTTTTGCTCTTTGTTGGTTTAAAGTTTGTTGAATCTGGAAACCATCATTCTCAGCAAACTGACACAAGAAAAGAAAACCAAACACCGCATGTTCTCACTTTTAAGTGGGTGTTGAACAATGAGAACCCATGGACATAGGGTGGGAAACATCACACACTGGGGTCTGTTGGAGGCTGGAGAGCTAGGGGGGGAATAGCAGCGGGTGGGGAGATTAGGGAGAGATAACATTAGGAGAAATACCTAATGTAGGTGAAGGGGGGATGGAGGCAGCAAACCACCATGGCATGTGTATACCTATGTAACAATCCTGCAAGATCTGCACATGTATCCCAGAACTTAAAGTAACATTTAAAAAAAAAAAAAGGGAAAGAAATTGTTAGTCCGAAGGAAAGAAAACATGGCAACTTGATGTCATGAATTTGAGTGTCAATTATTGCATTTCTGAGGGCCTTAAAAAACTGGCATGGCATTGACTTTTTCTATTTGAAGGTTACTGTTTTGTTTTCAAGGAGAAATTCAATTGTATTTAAATTTCAAACAGGTTGCTAGAACCCATCACGTCCAAGCAGAAAGCTACCTGGTGTACAACATCATGAGCAGTGGAGAGATTGAGTGCAGCAACACCTTGGAAGATGAGCTTGACCAGGCCTTACCCAGCCAGGCCTTCATTTACCGACCCATTAGGCAGCGTGTTTACTCACTCCTCTTGGAGAACTGTCAAGGTAAGAATTGGTTGGTCCCCCTTAGTAATGCTTCTATTTGGAGTTGACTTCTGAGAAACTGGCCAGATGAAATACGGTGCATTCTTTCAGGACATGGAGACAGTTAAATGGGTTTTGTTTTCCTGTCAAATCTATAATTGAGAATAACACTGACATCTGTAAAAAATTAAGTATAAATGCCATGGGACATCTATATCTAATTAGCAGGCAGTTGATCAGTATGCATTAAAAGAAGAATGCATTAGTTCTATAAAATATCATATTTTTATGCCTTAAAAGGATTTAGGCTTTTTTAAAAAAAAAGTCAAAACTCTTTCCTGCTGTAGAGGAGTGTAGGGTATGCCTATTATTAGAAGAAAACAATGTCTACTTAGTCTTCCCTCAAAATGTGATTTTTATAAAATAATTTTACAAAATCTGGTACATCATGTTTTTAAAGTACAAACTGTTTTCCTCTAGAGTTTTTGTAATTACATTTATGTTTTTTTCTGATCTATATTTCCATTATGTACTTAGCAAAACAGTGAAAATGAGAGGAATTTTAACACTAAGGAGAAAGTTAACTCACCATTCAAAATAGTTTTGGGGGAAATTAGCAGTATGGAAGAATACTTCAAATTAGAACCCAGAGATGCTTAATGTATTTAGTGACCTATTTAAGTAAGGCCTTGTTCTTTTTAGACAAAAATCTTAGACAGGTACTTTATGAGCTGTTTTGAGAGTGTGTTGGTAAGAAACATAGTCTACACACTATTAGCAGGATAAGAGATAGAAGGAGTAGGTGCCGGTGAAAGGGTATCTGTGGTCCATTTGCCTAAACATCATGATTTCCAATCATGTCAATATTAATATTCTGTTGTTCCAGAAAGTGAACATTTACATAATCTAAAAGTGTTGACGAATCATCTGATGAAAAAGTCATCATTACTATTTTTGGATGTTGGGGCTCATGGGTAGTGGGGTTATTTAAATCTAGTTTTCATTAGATTCTTGTAGCAGCACCCAGCATGTACTGCTTTCTCCCATACATACTGCAAGAGTTCACCTCTGTGACCTAAGGAAGAAGACACAAGAAGGATGTTTAAGGCGATTTACAAACAGAAATAAAGAACCTGTGTAATAAACTCTGGAGCCAAATATTATTTAAATCATTTTTTACATTTCTTTTTCTTATGGGCTCTCCACCACATTCGTTCTTAACATGGATGTTTGCACATTGACTAATGATGGAAAAAAGAGATCTTCCTCATGAAAACATTTTTACATTAATAATGTTGGAATTATTTTCAGACTATTTTATTAAGTGAGATTATATGAAATTCACTAACCTAAATTTCATACTTTGTTTATGTAATGTACTTATGACCATAAGGATAACTTTATTAGATAACCACATAAACAGGAAAAACCATTCACATTGAATTTGTCTGCACAGTTGATCTTTAGTTTCTTTCTTTCTCCTTCAAATTTTTGGCTTTCTGCCTGAAGTTTACATTATTAAGATATGAAAATGCTGTTTCTGCTGATTTATATATGATGATAACCAAGTGTATTCTATGTTATTTGTTTGGCTTAGTTTATAATCCCATTTGTATTTGAACGTGTTGTATATTTTACAGTTGTTGAGTCAAGTGTTCTATAAATCTCAGTAGTGTTAATAAGGTTATTCAAGTCTTTTACTGATTTTCTGTCTACTTGTTCTTAGTTCCTGAGAGAAAAGGGTTAAAAACTCCAGCTTTTATTTGTGGTTTATTCCTTCAGTTCTGTCAGTTTTTGCTTTAGGCATTTTGAAACTCTGTTCTTAGGTGCAAATGCATTGAGGACTGTTAGTGTCTTCATGAAACAACCCTTTTAAGAGGAGAGTTCACTTTTAAAACTATGGCGCTGTGCCTCGTCCTAAAGTTGCCTGTTTTATAGTAACGTAGTCACTTCAGTACTCTTACTGTTAAAGTTCGTGTGATACGGTATTTTTTTCTATCCTTTTGCTTTTAAACCATTTCTTTACGTCTAAAGTGCGTCTCTTTTAAAAACAGCATGTCAAATGTCACAGTCTCTTTTTTTAATTGGAATATGCACACTGAATGTAACTTTTGGCATAATTAGTGCTCAGTCTTCCATTTTGCTCTTTGTTCTTTTTTTCCCAACTTATTCTCTCATTTTCTCACTTCTTTTGGATTAGTTGAATAATTTTTAGTATTGTGTTTTATGCACTCATTCGGATTTAGATTTACCTTTTTTAAAAAACAAAAATGGTTGGTCTAGGTTTACAGTATCAGGTTGGTGCAAAAGTAATTGCGGTTTTTGAAATTTTAATATTTTTAACATCATAATTTACTATCAAATAATATACCATGTTACTTATAATATCAAAACCTTATAACTGTGTTTTCATCCTCCTCAACATTTTTGCTATTGTTACTTTATGTCTTGTACAAATACATACTTTCTTAAATTTGAAATAATTACAGATTCACAGGAAGTTGCAAGAATAGTACATAGATTCCCATGTAAAGTTCACTCAGATGCCTCCAAAGGTGACATGTGGCTGTGGTATAGTATCGAAGCCAGAACGTTCACATCAGTTGCAATGTTAACTAAACTGCAGACCTTCACTTGTGCCGGTTTTTACATGCATGCGTTTATCTGTGTGGGTGTGTAGGTCTGCGAAAGATCCTGCGGCCGTTACCACAGTCGAGATGCAGAGCTGGCCGGTCACCACTCTCTCCATGTGCTTCTTGGTCCTGGCATTCTTTCTTCCCCCAGTTGCTGCCCTCTGGCAACTGCTAATCTGTTTTTCATCTCTATGTTCTTGTTCATTTGAGAACGTTATATAAATGGCAGCATATATTATATAACCCTTGGAGATTATGCATATGTTTTAAACCCTATAATACATGATTTAAAATTTTTTAGTTTAAATTGGGAGTTGGCATACTTTTTCTTTGAGGGGTCAGGTAGTAATAAATATTACAGGTTTTGAGGAACCCCCCCCCCCAACAAACAGTCCCTGTCACAGCTACCCAATCCTGCTTTTGTTGTTCAAGAGCAGCCATAGACAACATGTAAATGAATGAGTGTGGCTGTGTGCCAGTAAGCCTTTATTTAATTTTCATATGTGACAAAACTTGAATTTTATTTATTTATTTATTTATTTATTTATTTAGAGACAGTCTCACTCTGTTGCCCAAGCTAGAGTGCAGTGGTCACAGCTCACTGTGGCCTTCAGTTCCAAGCTGAAGCCTCAGCCTCTTGAGTAACTGAGATGACAGGCATGCACCACCACACCCAGCTAATTAAAAAAAAAATTTTTTTTTTTTTTGAGAGATAGGATATCCCTGTGTTACCCAGGCTGGTCTCAAACTCCTGACCTCAAGCGATCCTCCTACCTCAGCCTCCCTCAGTGCTGGGATTACAGATGCAAGTTACCACACCAGGCCAAAACTTGAATTTTATAGAGTATAATTTTCAGGGTCACAAAATATTCTTAAAAACATTTTTTTCAACCATTAAAAAAATATGAAAAACACTATTAGCTTTCAGGCTGTATAAAAGCAGGAAAATTAGACCCATGAGCTGTAGTTTGCCAATTCCTACTTTAAATAGTCAGTTATCTTCTATAGAAATTAAGAAACAAGAAAAAGCCTTTTATGTGTACCATTTCCCATGCTTGATCTTTGCAGAGATCCAAGTTTTTCATCTAGTATCATCTTCATCAAAATAACTTGCTTTGATATTTCTTGTAGTACACAGTTTTAAATTTTCTGAGTTTTTTTTCCCTTGAGAATGTCTTTACAGGTAGGTATCACTTAACAACAGGAATACATTCTGAGAAATACGTCCTTAGGCGATCTGTTGTGGGAAGCCTAAAAGGTATAGCCCACTACACACCTAGGTCATATGGTGTAGCCCATTGTCCCAAGGCCACAAACCTCTGCAGCATGTGACTACTGAAAACTGTTGGCAGCTATAACACAATGGTAAGTATTGGCGTATCTAAACATACCTAAACGTAGAAAAGGCACAGTAAAAATACTGTATCAAAGATAAATATGGTGCCCCTTTGCAGGCCACTTGCCATGCACAGACTTTGCGGGACTAGAAGCTGCTTTGGTGAGTCAGTGAGTGAGTCGGGAGTGAATGGGAAGGCCAGGACAGGAGCGTGCACTGCTGTAGGCTTTATAAACACTGCACACTTAGGACTATGATGCATTCTTAAAAATTATTTCTTTCCTCAACAATAAATTAACTTACTGTAACTTTTTTACTTTATAAACTTAAAAATTTTTTTAACTGTTTGATTCTTTTATACTAACAAATTGCTTAAAATACAAACATATTATACAACTATATAAAAATGTTTTCTTTATATCATTCTGTAAGCCTTTTTCTATGAGAAAAACTTTTTAACTCTACCTTCTGAATTCATATTAAAAAAAATTTTTTTTGAACTTTTTTGTTAAAAATTCAGACACAAGCATACACATTAGTCTAGGATTACATAGGGTCCAGATCATCAAGGTGTCACTAGGAATGTGTATGCAGTCTGTCACTGATGGGATCGTCGTTACTCAGGGCAGGACTGTATTTCATCTTTATTTGAAGGGTATAGTTTTGCTGCATATAGAATTTTAGGTAGTTTTTTTGTTTGGTACTTTAAGGATGACATTATGTAGTCATCTGGAGATGTACTTGTGTAGTATCTCCTGAGATGACAAGGCTCATCTTTATCATTGTTCCCCATGTGTAATGTGCTTTTTTCCTCTGGCTGTCTTTACAGTTCCTCTCCTGTTTGCTGGATCTTGAGTAGCATTCACTCTGCTGCCTTAATGGGAGTTTGAACTTCTTGAATCCATGGGTTTATATTTCCTAGCAATTTTGGAAGAAAAGAGCGTTTTTTTTATAAGATTTTTTTCTGTCTCAATCTCTCTGCCTCTTCCTGTGGGCCATATATTGACTCTTCCTCTTACAAGGTCCACATATTTTGCTTATTTTCATGTCTAGTATCTTTTTTTAAAAAATATTTTATTGTGTTTTAAGTTTTGGGATGCATGTGAAGAACATGCAGGATTGTTGCATAGGTACATACACGGCAATGTGGTTTGCTACCTTCCTCCCTATCACCTATATCTGACATTTCTCCCCATGTTATCCCTCCCCAACTCCCCACCCCCTGCTGTCCCTCCCCCCCCACAGACCTCAGTGTGTCCTTCCCTGTGTCCATGTGTTCTCATTGTTCAACACCCGCCTATGAGTGAGAACATGTGGTGTTTGATTTTCCGTTCTTGTCTCAGTCTGAGAATGATGGTTTCCAGGTTCATCCATGTCCCTACAAAGGACATGAACTTACCGTCTTATGGCTGCGTAGTATTCCATGGTGTATATGTGCCACGTTTTCCCTGTCCAGTCTATCATAGATGGGCATTTGGGTTGGTTCCAGTTCTTTGCTGTTGTAAACAGTGCTGCAACGAACATTCGTGTGCATGTGTCCTTATAATAGAACGATTTATAATCCTTTGGATATACCCAAAGGATGGCTGGGTCAAATGGAATTTCTATTTCTAGGTCCTTGAGGAATTGGCACATTGTCTTCCACAATGGTTGAACTAATGTACACTCCCACCAGCAGTGTAAAAATGTTCCTATTTCTCCACATCCTCTCCAGCATCTGTTGTCTCCAGATTCTTTTAATGATCGCTATTCTAACTGGAGTGAGATGGTATCTCAATGTAGTTTTGATTTGTATTTCTCTAATGACCAGTCATGATAAGCATTTTCTCTTTTTTTTAATTGGATTTTAGGATTTGGGGTACATGTGAAGAACATCCAAGATTGTTGCATAGGTACACACATGGCAGTGTGACTTGCTGCCTTCCTCCCCTTCACCTGTATCTGGCATTTCTCCCTATGCTATCTCTCCCGAACTCCCCACCCGCTGCTGTCCGTCCCCTATTCCCCCCAACAGACCCCAGTGTGTGATGCTTCCCTCCCTGCGTCCATGTGTTCTCATTGTTCAACACTCGCTTATGAGTGAGAACATATGGGGTTTGATTTTCTGTTCTTGTGTCAGTTTGCTGAGAATGATGGTTTACAGGTTCATCCATGTCCCTACAAAAGACACGAACTCATTGTTTTTTGATGGCTGCATAATATTCCATGGTGTATATGTGCCACATTTTCCCTGTCCAGTCTATCATCGATGGGCATTTGGGTTGGTTCCAGGTCTTTGCTATTGTAAACAGTGCTGCAATGAATATTTGTGTGTATGTGTCCTTATAGTAGAATGATTTATAATCCTTTGGCTATATACCCAGTAATGGGATTGCTGGGTCAAATGGAATTTCTATTTCTAGGTCCTTGAGGAATTGTCATACTGTCTTCCACAATGGTTGAACTAATTTGCACTCCCACCAACAGTGTAAAAGTGTTCTTATTTTTCCACATCCTCTCTAGCATCTGTTGGCTCCAGGTTTTTTAATGATCGCCATTTTAACTGGCATGAGATGATATCTCAATGTAATTTTGATTTGCATTTCTCTAATGACCAGTGATGAAGAACATTTTTTCTTTTTTTTGAGACAGAGTTTCGCTCTTGTTACCCAGGCTGGAGTGCAATGGCGCGATCTCGGCTCACCGCAACCTCCACCTCCTGGGTTCAGGCAATTCTCCTGACTCAGCCTCCGGAGTAGCTGGGATTACAGGCATGCGCCACCGTGCCCAGCTAATTTTTTGTATTTTTAGTAGAGACGGGGTTTCACCATCTTGACCAGGATGGTCTCGATCTGTTGACCTCGTGATCCACCCGCCTCAGCCTCCCAAAGTGCTGGGATTACAGGCTTGAGCCACCGCGCCCGGCCACGTATGTCTTCTTTTGTAAAGTGTTTGTTCATATCCTTCGCCCATTTTCGAATGGGCTTGTTTGTTTTTTTTTTTCTTGTAAATCTGTTTTAGTTCTTTGTAGATTCTGGATATCAGCCCTTTGTCAGATGGGTAGATTGCAAAATTATTTTCCCATTCTGTTGGTTTCTGATTCACTCTAATGACTTTCCTTTGCTGTGCTGAAGATGTGGAGTTTGATTAGGTTCCATTTGTCTATTTTGGCTTTTGTTGCCAATGCTTTTTGTGTTTTGGTCATGAAGTCCTTGCCTATGCGCATGTCCTAAATGGTTTTGCCTAGACTTTCTTCTAGTGTTTTTATGGTGTTAGGTCATATGTTTAAGTCTTTAATCCATCGGGAGTTAATTTTAGTGTAAGGTGTCAGGAAGGGGTCCAGTTTCTGCTTTCTGCACATGGCTAGCCAGTTTTCCCAACACCATTTATTAAACAGGGAATCCTTTCCCCATTGCTTGTTTTTGTCAGGTTTGTCAAAGATCAGATGGTTGTAGATGTGTGGTGTTGTCTCTGAGGCCTCTGTTCTGTTCCATTGGTCTATATCTCTGTTTTGTACCAGTACCATGCTGTGTTGATTACTGAAGCCTTGTAGTATAGTTTGAAGTCCAGTAGTGTGATGCCTCCAGCTTTGTTCTTTTTGCTTAGAATTGACCTGGCTATGCAGGCTCTCTTTTGGTTCCATATGAAGTTCAAGGTGGTTTTTTCCAGTTCTGTGAAGCAGGTCATTGGTAGCTTGATGGGGATAGCATTGAATCTGTAAATTACTTTGGGCAGTATGGTCATTTTCACAATATTAATTCTTCCTAACCATGAACATGGAATGTTTCTCCATCTGTTTGTGTTGTCTCTTATTTCATTGAGCAGTGGTTTGTAGTTCTTGAAGAAGTCCTTTACGTTCCTTCTTAGTTGTATTCCTAGGTATTTTATTCTCTTTGTAGCAATTGTGAATAGCAGTTCATTCATAATTTGGGTCTCTCTAAGTCTGTTGTTGGTGTATAGGAATCCTTGTGATTTTTGCACACTGATTTTGTATTCTGAGACTTTGCTGAAGTTGCTTATGAGTTTCAGGAGATTTTGGGCTGACACAATCTGGTCTTCTAGATATACAATCATGTCATCTGCAAATAGAGACAATTTGGCTTCCTCCTTTCCTATTTGAATACGCTTTATTTTTTTTTCTTGCCTGATTGCTCTGGCTAGAACCTCCAATACTATATTGAATGGGAGTGATGAGAGAGGGCATCCTTGTCTAGTGCCGGATTTCAAAGGGAATGCTTCCAGTTTTTGCCCATTCAGTATGATATTGGCTGTTAGTTTGTCATAAATAGCTTTTATTATTTTGAGATATGTTCCATCAATGCCTAGTTTATTGAGGGTTTTTAGCATAAAGGGCTGTTGAATTTTGTCAAAGACCTTCTCTGCATCAATTGAGATAATCATGTGGTTTTTGTCTTTGGTTCTGTTTATGTGGTGAATTATGTTTATAGGCTTGTGTATGTTGAACCAGCCTTGCATCCCCGGGATGAATCCTACTTAATCCTGGCGGATAAGCTTTTTGATGTGCTGTTGCAATTGGTTTGTCAGTATTTTATTGATGATTTTTGCATCTATGTTCATCATGGATATTGGTCTGAAGTTTTCTTTTCTTGCTGAGTCTCTACCGGGTTTTGGTATCAGAATGATGTTTGTCTCGTAAAATGATTTGGGAAGGATTCCCTCTTTTTGAATTGTTTGGAATAGTTTCAGACGGAATGGTGCCAGCTCCTCTTTGTATGTCTGGTAGAATTCGGCTGTGAACCCATCTGGACCTGGGCTTTTTTTGGGTGGTAGGCTCTTAATTGCTGCCTCAACTTCAGACCTCGTTTTTGTCTATTCAAGGTTTTGACTTCTTCCTGGTTTAGAATTGGGAGGATGCAAGTGTCCATGAATTTATCCATTTCTTCCAGGTTTACTATTTTATGTGCATAGAGTTGTTTGTAATAATCTCTGATGATGGTTTGTATTTCTGTTGAATCAGTGTTGATATCCCTTTTATCATTTTTTATTGCATCTATTTGATTCTTCTCTCTTTTCTTTTTTGTTAATCTGACTAGTGGTCTATTTTTTTGATCTTTTCAAAAAAACTAGCTCCTGGATTTATTGATTTTTTGAAGGGTTTTTTGTGACTCTATCACCTTCTTTTCTGCTCTGATCTTAGTTATTTCTTGTCTTCTGTTAGGTTTTGAGTTTTTTGATCTTGCTCCTCTAGCTATTTCAATTTTGATGATAGGGTGTTGATTTTAGATCTCTCCTTGCTTCTCCTGTGGTATGTATTGCTATATATTTTCCTCTAGATGCTGCTTTAAATGTGTCCCTGAGATTCTGGTACGTTGTGTCTTCGTTCACATTGGTTTCGAAGAACATCTTTATTTTTGCTTTCATTTCATTGTTTATCCAGTCAACATTCAAGAGCCAGTTGTTCAGTTTCCATAAAGCTGTGCAGTTCTGAGTTAGTTTCTCAATTCTGAGTTCTAACTTGATTGCACTGTGGTCTGAGAGACTGTTATGATTTCCATTCTTTTGCATTTGCTGAGGAGTGATTTACTTCCAATTATATGGTCTATTTTAGAGTAAGTGTGATGTGGTGCTGAGAAGAATGTACATTCTGTGGATTTGGGGTGGAGCATTCTGTAAATGTCTATTAGGTTTGCTTGTTCCAGGTCTGAGTTCAAGTCTTGGATATCCTTGTTAATTTTCTATCTCATTGACCTGTCTAATAATGACAATGGGATATTAAAGTCTCCCACTATTATTGTGTGGGAATCTAAGTGTCTTTGTAAGTCATTAAGAACTTGCTTTCTATATTCTGGTGCTCCTATATTGGGTGCATATATATTTAGGATCATTAGCTCTTCTTGTTGCATTGATCCTTTTACCATTATGTAATTTCCTTCTTTGTCTCTTTTGATCTTCGTTGGTTTAAACTATTTTATCAGAGATGAGAATTGCAACTCCTGCTTATTTTTGCTCTCCATTTGTTTGGTAAATCTTCCTCCATCCCTTTAGTTTGAGCCGTTGTGTATCCTTGCATGTGAGATAAGTTTCCTGGATACAGCACAGTGATGGGTTTTGGCTTTTTATCCAATTTGCCTATCTGTGTCTTTTGGTTGGGGCGTTCAGCCCATTTACATTTAGGGTTAATATTGTTATGTGTGAATTTGATCCTTCCATTTTGATCAAAATAGCTGGCTATTTTGTCCATTAGTTGATACAGTTTCTTCATTGTGTTGATGCTCTTTACCATTTGGTATGTTTTCGGAGTGGCTGGTACTGATTTTTCCTTTCTATGTTTCATGCCTCTTTCAGGAGCTCTTGTAAAGCAAGCCTGGTGGTGATGAAATCTCTGAGTACTTGCTTGTTCGCAAAGCATTTTATTTTTCCCTCACTTATGAAGCTTAGTTTGGCTGGATATGAAATTCTGGGTTGAAAGTCATTTTCTTTAAGGATGTAGAATATTGGCCTCCACTCTCTTCTGGCTTGTAGGGTTTCTGCTGAGAGATCTGCTGTGAGTCTGATGGGCTTGACTTTGTGGGTGACCCCACCTTTGTCTCTGGCTGCCCTTAGCATTTTGTCCTTCATTGCAATCCCAGTGAATCTGATGATTTGTGCCTTGGGGCTGCTCTTCTTGAGGAATATCTTTGTGGTGTTCTCTGTATTTCCTGGACTTGAATATTGGCCTGACTTGGTAGGTTGGGGACGTTTTCCTGGATAATATCCTGAAGAATATTTTCCAGCTTGGATTCATTCTCTTTGTCACATTCAGGTACACCTTTCAAATGTAGATTAGGCCATTTCACATAGATCCATATTTCTTGGAGACTTTGTTCATTCCTTTTTACCCTTTTTTCTCTAATCTTGCCTTCTCATTTTATTTCATTGAGTTGATCTTTGACCTCTGATGTCCTTTCTTCTACTTGGTCAATTCGGCTGTTGAAACTTGTGTGCTTTGCGAAGTTCTCCTGTTGTGTTTTTCAGCTCCATCAATTTACTTGTATTCCCCTCTAAGTTGTTTATTCTCGTTAGTATTCGTCAAATGTTTTTTTAAGGTTCTTAGTTTCTTTGCATTGGGTTAGAACATGTTCTTTTAGCCCAGAGAAGTTTCTTATTATCCACCTTCTGCTACCTGATTCTGTCAATTCATCACACTCATTCTCCATCCAGCCTTGTTCCCTTGTTGGTGAGGAGCTGTGATCCTTTGTAGGAGAGGCGTTGTGGTTTCGGGTGTTTTCATCCTTTTTGCGCTGGTTTCTTCCCGTCTTTGTGGATTTATCCAGCTGTCATCTTCGAAGTTGTTGACTTTCAGATTGGGTCTCTGAGTGGACGTCCAGTTTGTTGATGTTGAAGTTATTTCTTTCTGTTTCTTAGTTTTCCTTCTAACAGTCAGGCCCCTCTGCTGTAGAACTGCTGAGGTCCACTCGAGGCCCTGCTTGCCTGGGCATCACCTGCAGCAGCTGCAGAAGAGTAAGGGTTGCTGCTGGTTTCTTCTTGTGCTATCTTTGTCCCAGAAGGATACCCACCCAATGTCAGTCTGAGCTCTCCTTTATGAGTTGATTCTTTGGATATAGGGGAGTCAGGGAGCTGCTTGAGGAGACCGTCTGTCCTTTAAAGGAGCTCAATGCTGCAACGTGAGCTCTGTTGTTCATTTAGAGCTGCTGGGCAGGTATGTTTAAGTCTGTTGCAGCAGAATTCAATAACCCCCCCTTTTTTTCCCTCAGGTCCTCTGTCCCGGGGAGTTAGGGCTTTAATTATGAGTTTCTGTTGTGCTACTGGCTTTTTTCAGGGCTGCCCTGCCCAGCAAGGAGGCAGCCTAGTCACTGTGTACCTGCAGAGGCTTTGCTGAGCTGCTCTATGCTCCGCCCAGCTGCTGTGTAAACTTCCCTGCAGTCCTGTTTATACAGTTATAGTTAGAACTGCCTCAGCAATGGTGGCCCACCTCTATAATGGTGGACTCTCTCTATAATGGCTGGTTGCCTCGGCAATGGCAGGCTGCCTCAACAATGGCAGGATATCTCCATAGTGGTAGACTGTCTCAGTAATGGCAGATGCCCCTCCCCCACAGAGCTGGACCATCTGCTGTGAAAATCTCAATCCAGAGCATTTCAGATTGCTGTTTTTTTGTGGGGGTGGGACCAGCCAAGCCTGATCACCTGCCTCCCTGCCTCAGAGCCCTTTTTTTTTTTAATTTGAACAGTCGACTGTCTCCCAGGTGTTCCAGTCGCCTGTTGAAAAGGCGCCGGGATCTGTGTGATTTCCCGTGCAGCAACCACTGTGCCAGCTGAAATAGCTGCACTGAGATCTGTGGCACTTTTTTGCCCGGGAATCTCCTGACCTGGCTCCCTGTTTCTGTCTCCTTTTTTATCAGTTGAATGGGTGACTCTGTCTCCCAGGAGCTCCAATTGCCAGCTAAAACAGCGCCCAGACCCATGCCGCACCTGGGCGCTGGCCAAAACAGCCACACCAGCCAAAACAGCCTCACTGGCGACCCGTGGGGCTCCTCCGCCTGGGAATCTCCTGGCGTGTGGGCAATAAAAGTCCATCTGGAAATGCAGCATCCAGTCACCCTCCGAGCTTTCACTGGGAGCTGCAATCCTGAGCTGCTCCTAATCAGCCATCTTTGATCCGTCTCCCTTGCAGATTTTTTAAAGGGTTTTTTGTGTCTCTGTCTCCTTCAGTTCTGCTCTGATCTTAGTTATTTCTTGTCTTCTGCTAGGTTTTGAGTTTTTTTATCTTGCTCTTGTAGCTCTTTCAATTTTGATGATGGGGTGTCAATTTTAGATCTTTCCTTGCTTCTCAGCACCACACCACACGTACTCTAAAAGTGACCACATAATTGGAAGTCCCTCTGAAAATGCAAAAGAACAGAAATCATAACAGTCTCTCAGACCACAGTGCAGTCAAGTTAGAACTCAGAACTCAGAAACTAAGAACCGCACAACTTCGTGGAAACTGAACAACTGGCTCCTGAATGTTGACTGGCTAAGCAATGAAATGAAGGCAGAAATAAAGATGTTCTTCAAAACCAACGAGAACGAAGACACAGCATACCAGAATCTCTAGGACACATTTTAAAACAGTGTCTTTTGAATGTATGCCTGAACATTTTGGATACTAAGAAGAGTATTGAGTTTTTGTTCTGTCAGGCAGTTAATTTACCTGCTCCTTCCAACCCTTGTCTTTACAGTTTATTAGGGTGTGTCCATTACAGCTTTTACTTTGCAGCTAGCACAGCCCTCCTCCTAAGACAGGTCCTTCTGGGCTATCACCAGAGTGCCTGAGGTGTAGGATGAGGTGTCTTCATGTTTGCTGGTGGCAGAAACTCCACTGTCTTCAAGCCAGTGGAAGCTCCATTGGTTGGTCAGCCCCAGAACCTTGCCTGGCTTCTCTTGATTCTTGCCCGATAGCTCTGTCTTCAGCCAGAGTCTAAAGGGCAGTTGCTGTCTGCACACTGCCTTGCTCTCTGGTGCCCTGTCCTGCAGATGCTAGCCTCAATAGTCCTGATCTCGTATCTCTGTCTCCTCATCTCAGGAACTATCTCCCTCACTAGGATACAGTCTGGACAGTGTCCATTGTCCTTCACATGAATGCGGTTGCTAGAACGGTTTCTTCAGTTCTAGCATTGACAGTAGGAAGGCTGGTCAGTGGCTCTGCCCATTCACAAACGACCACCCCCAGTGTCCCCTGGCCAATGGCTCTGCCCATGATGAATGACCACACCCACTGTCCCCTGCTCGGTGGGTCTGCCCCATCATGACCACTCCCTGCTCAGTGGCTCTGCCCCATGATGAATGACCACTCCCACTGTCCCCTGCTCAGTGGCTCTGCCCCATCATGACCACACCCACTGTCCCCTGCTCGGTGGCTCTGCCCCATCATGACCACTCCCTGCTCAGTGGCTCTGCCCCATGATGAATGACCACTCCCACTGTCCCCTGCTCAGTGGCTCTGCCCCATCACAGCCACTCCCACTGTCCCCTGCTCAGTGGCTCTGCTCCATCATGTCCACACCTACTGTCCTGTGGCATCACAGGTGCTGATAATGCCGAGTGCAAAGTCGAGTACTGGAGTGATTCATGTTCCTTTGCTGACTTTTTTTTTTCCTCTTAGAAGGCTTTGAGATGTTCTCTTTATCCTGTATTTAGCAAATTTCTTTTGTCTCTGTTTCTGCTAGAACTGCTGTGAAATACATGTGGGACTTCCTTGATCGATAACTCTCTTTCTTCATCTTTTGATTCCTGTTTTTTTGTCTTTTTGTTCTTCATTACAGGAACCTCTCTCCACTTTATTTCTCAGCTTTTTTATAGAAAAGTGCCCCTTCTTTCCTTCTTTTCATCAAATCCTGCTTCCCCCATGCCCAGGATCAAGCCCGCTGCCTCTCTGCCCCTCATCGAAGCCCTCTGCCCAACTTCACCAGCCACCTGACTGACAATCACATTTGTGCTGGAATGTTTGACATGTGCGGGATACCACCTCTTCTCTTCCCCTTTAGGCACCTGTTCTGTGTTGACCTCCTCACTTCAGAGTTCCTCAGTTACACCCACACTGCCTTTACCTGGCCTTGCTTTTAAAAACTGTATCCATGTTAACTGCCAAATTCCAGCAGTTTTCTTTTAGTGTTTTTTAAACAGTGTGAGAGGGTAGGGAGGAAAGACATTGCAGCTGTCATTAAAGTGGTAAACTCTCTGCCATATTGTTGTTTACTTACCCAGATTATCCTGAGGATTTTGTCAGTTTCAGAGGTTATGGTTCTTGATGGAATGAACAGATTACCCTTATATTGGAGGATAATAAATAAATTGTTGGATGACTAAGGTTACTCAGCCTCATCTTGGATTTGAGAGCTCACATATTTATGGACTTTGGCCACCTGGGCAGAGCTGGGTCTGTGACACTGTGAGCCTAGTGCCACATGCTCTCACACATCTACTGACCCAACTGTCTTTCTTTTTAGATGTCGCCAGCACCTGCCCTGCTGTCAAGGAGTGGTTTGTGTACCCTGGGAACTCACTGAGGCACCCGGACCTCGTCAGGCCGCTGCAGATGACCGTTCCAGGTACAGACAGCTTTTCTTTAAATGAACCACAGGTCTTTCCGTTCTATGATAAAACTCTAAGAATGGATCAGTTATGGAAAGCATGTTTAACCCGAACTGCAGAAATACTAGTTTTCATTTAAACCTTTGGCCCATGATTAATGTATCCATCTAATAAAGTCCTAAAATACTGGAAGGATGACGCTGTGGCAGGTTTAGCCCTGGACCATCTGCGGTGGTGCTCTGCCTCCTTCTCCATCCACTCTGCTCCAGGTCTACAACAGTGGAGAAAGAGAAGAGACGGAGGTGGCCGTGGTCAGGGCCTGTTGCTGCCACAGCCTCGGTGCCTGACATCTAGTCATTGCTTGGTAGATGTCCCTGAAGTTTAACAGGATGGATTCTTGATACTCTGCCTGAATCAACTATCTTGTTTTTTCCCCTCTACTGAAAGTATATTTTGATGAGTTCTGGAACCAGAAAGAGAAGATAAAGGAGGGTTATTTATCTGGAAAAAATGGTTATATTTTCGTGGGTAGTATCTTAAAACTTATTGAGAGGTAAGGAAAAACAAAGTCCACCTACAGATTAGCTGAAGTATATGCAAAGAGCAGCCTTCCTTTCTCAGTTTGTAGCATCTGAAAAAGGTCAGGAATGTACAACTGTCAGGGGAGGGTTCTGCATACAAACAGTTACGGAAGAGGGGGCTGAGCTTCAAAGTTTATTTTTACTGGCTCATGTCATTGTTTCACAGAACAAATATTTTCCTACTATTTTACTATTCCACTTTCATGGGCATTAAATTCTCTGATGTCACTATTATTTTCCATCACATGAAACTGTAATTTACCAAGTATGGATCTGAGCACTACAAATGGTTTTTAAATAAATGTATTGAGAGAGAAGTTGAGAAAAGCTATTACAGGGAGTGTTTCCCTATTCTATTAATCAATCATAGACTAAACCCTTAAAAGTACTTATCACAGAAACATAATTAAAAGGCATTGACATTTGTTTTTGCAGCAAGGAACATTTTTTAAAGGATAGCCAAAATAATTTTCCCAAAATATTTTATTACATATGTATTTTCATCGTATAGTATCTTCCCAAATATAATATGGAAAACGACTGTTATAGCTGTCTTCATTGTTTGAATTAAAGAGAATATTTGGCTATTTATCATTGCATCGAGAGTTAATTTTAAAGGCCACTCTATATAATGTTTTGATAAATTCCAGAAATTGTATAAAAATTAGAGAAACTACTTCTGAGCTTGTGAAAACATTCTCTGTTGCTCTGCTGGAGTGGGAAAGCATATATGTAGCACCGTGGACCATATATTGGGTTCTGCTTCTGGAAGGAGCTTGTGCCCTACACGGAGGGCCAGTCTCAAACACATTCATTTCCACAGCTATGACTCTAGAAATAGAATGTGAACTGTTATTGAAGATTATTTCAGTGGATGACTCCTTATTTACACTTGTATTAATGATGATAAATAAAAAGACAAGATTTTAAATGCTTTCCAGTATCTATGAGGAATGTTGCCAAATGATTTTAGATAAGAAGGAAAACAGCATCCAATTTCCTGTCACAAGTATTCATGTGAATACAACATACAATTAAAAACAATGAGATCAGCTGGACATGTTGACTCACACCTTTGGGAGGCTGAGGCAGGTGGGTCACCTGAGGTCAGAGTTCAAGGCCAGCCTGGCCAACATGGTGAAACCATATCTCTACTGAAAATTCAAAAATTAGCCAGGCATAGTGGCAGGCACCTGTAATCTTAGCTACTTGGGAGGCTGAGGCAGGAGAATTGCTGGAACCCGGGAGGTAGCGGTCGCAATGAGCCCACATCATATACCATTGCATTCCAGCCCGGGCGACAAAGTGAGACTCCTTCTCAAAAAAAAAAAAAAAAGTGAGATCCTGCTGATGGACCCTCCCCTTCCACTTGTCAGGAAAACCTGCAAAAGGTTTTTGTTGCACCATTAGAGCTAGTTTTATCCAAATGACACCATACCTGATTTTCCTTAGGGTAGTCTCATAAGTGCTGCATTTTCAGTGAGTTTTTCAATGTAGTGGCCCCTGTTCTTTTGTTTTTTAAAGGCTTTTTCCTCTAACAGCACATGTGATTTAATGCTTGCTTTCCTGAATTATAGAAATAAAAGAAATTACAAGTATTTTTCAACAAAGTAGAAGTAAGGCTGAAGGATGCAGAAAAGAACCATAGAAATTAGGTAAAAATTAGGAAGGGGAAATAATTAAAATTAACCAGCCAGGGAGCAGAAAAAGAAATCTCATTCTGGGTGCTATGGTTTGAATGTTTGTACCCCCCAACATTCCTGTGTTGAAAACGTAGGATTGGATGTGATGGTATGAGGAGGCAGGGCCTTAGGTGGGGAGAGGTGATTAGATGGAATTCTCGCCTTATCAGAGAGACCCCTTCTCTGTGAAGGTGCCATGTGCCATCTGTGAACCAGCAAGTGGGGCCTCATGAGAAACCAACCATTGCTGGCGCCTTGACCTTGGAATTCCCAGCCTCCAGAAATTTTCTGCTCTTATACCTAATTTAGTGGTATTTTGCTATAATGTCTTAGATGGACCAAGACACTGGTCTGTTTTATTCATGGAGCTCATTTACATGCATGTATTTCTATCTGTGGGCCCTATCTTTTTTTTTTTTTTTGAGACAGATTCGCTCTCACCCAGGCTGGAGTGCAGTGGCACAATCTCAGCTCACATAATTTCCGCCTCCCGAGTCACTTAGGACTACAGGCACACACCACCATGCTCAGCTATTTTTTGTATTTTTAGTAGAGACTGGGTTTCGCTGTGTTGGCCAGGTTGGTCTCAAACTCCTGGACTCAAGTGATCCATCCGCCTCAGCCTCCCAAAGTGCTGGGATTACAGGCGTGAGCTACCGCGCCCGGCCGGTAAGTCATATATTTCATGAAAAAAGCATAATGTATTTGCTTTAGTCTGTCATTTGCTATCAAATAATTTAATGGCTTTCTTGTTTGCCCACTGTTACTTACATTGTTGAAGGTTTTCATCTGACCCTTGGTGCATACATGTCAGTCAGGAAAGTCTCAACAAGTCTTGGAGGTTTCTGTGAGTGGTAAAGGAAGCTGGTATGTGCGTGTGTGTTCACGTGCACTTAAGGAAGCTGGAGTGTGGGTGTGCATGTGCCTGTCCTTGGTGAGGTTCTGCCAATTTGGCTGACAATGTCTGAAACTGCGCCAACCATCACAGATCAAGATAAATTGTTTAAAATCTCAACAGTGTTTTCTCACTAATTTGTAAAAAATAGTGTGAAGCCTTGTCAAATGTGTTAACAAATTCTCATTACAGTAACAAGGGTTAAATTTTGCATTTACTACTTTTCTTTTTTTTTTTTTTTTGAGACAGAGTCTTGATTTGTCACCAGGCTCCAGGCTGGAGTGCAGTGACACAATCTCCACTCACTACAGTCTCTGCCTCCTGAGTTCAAGCAATTCTCCTGCCTCAGCCTCCCGAGTAGCTGGGACTACAGGTGTGCACCACCACGCCCAGCTAAGTTTTGATTTTTTTTTTTTTTTGGTAGAGATGGGGTTTCACCATGTTGGCCAGGATGGTCTCAATCTCTTGACCTCGTGATTTGCCTGCCTCGGCCTCCCAAAGTACTAGGATTACAGGCATGAGCCACTGCGCCTGGCCTACATTTACTACTTTTTATGGCCACTTTTGCTGTTGAATGCATTAGATGGGAGTGGTGTAATGATGTCATTTTTGCAAGCATGAAATTAGAAAACTTACCCATATAAGTATAGAGTTTGATATATTGAGATGTAAATGTATTCTGCTTTGTTTATGAATGAAGTTTTTTGCTTATATAAATAGGCTACTGAAGTTTGTTCATCTAAAGATTCGCTTTGCATGTACATAGGGTTTTTTGCGTTTTTTTTTTTTAATTTTGCTTTAAGTTCTGGGATACATGTGCAGAATGTGCAGGATTGTTACATAGGTATACATGTGCCATGGTGGTTCGCTGCACCTATCAACCCATCATCTAGGTTTTAAGCCCTGCATGCATTAGGTATTTGTCCTAATGCTGTCCGTCCCCTTGACCCCAGTCCTCCGATAGGCCCCGGTGTATGATGTTCCCCTTCTTATGTCCATGTGTTCTCATTGTTCAACTCACACTTATGAGTGAGAATATGTGGTCTTTGGTTTTCTGTTCCTGTGTTAGTTTACTGAGAATGATGGTTTCCAGCTTCATCCATGTTCCTGCAAAAAAAAAAAATTCTTTTTTATGGCTGCATAGTATTCCATGGTATATATGTGCCACATTTTCTTTATTCAGTCTGTCATTAATGGGCGTTTGGGTTGGTTTCAAGTCTTTGCTGTTGCATATAGTGCTGCAGTAAACATACGTGTGCATGTGTCTTTATAGTAGAATTATTTATAATTCTTTGTGTATATAACTAGTAATGAGATTGCTGGGTCTAATGGTATTTCTTGTTCTAGATCCTTGAGGAATCGCCACACTGTCTTCCACAATGGTAGAACTAATTTACACTCCCACCAACAGTGTAAAAGCATTCCTATTTCTCCACATCCTCTCCAGCATCTGTTGTTTCTTGACTTTTTTAATAATCGCCGTTCAGACTAGCGTGAGATGGTATATCATTGTGGTTTTGATTTGCACGTCTCTAGTGACTGATGAGCTTTTTCTTCATATGTTCATTGGCTGCATAAATATGTTCTTTTGGGAAGTGTCTGTTCATATCCTTTGTCCACTTTTTATTGGTTTTTTTTTTCTAGGTAAATTTGTTTAAGTTCCTTGTAGATTCTGGATAATTAGACCTTTGTCAGATGGATAGATTGCAAAAATTTTCTCCCATTTTGTAGGTTGCCTGTCCACTCTGATGATAGTTACTTTTGCTATGCAGAAGCTGTTTAGTTTAATTAGATCTAATTTGTCAATTTTGCCTTTTGTCACAATTGCTTTTGGTGTTTTAGTCATGAAGTATTTGCCCATGCCTGTGTCCTGGATGTTATTGCCTAGGTTTTCTTCTAGGGTTTTTATGGTTTTTAGGTTTTACGTTTAAATATTTAATCCATCTTGAGTTATGTGTAAGGTATAAGAAAGGGGTCCAGTTTCTGTTTTCTATATATGGCTAGTCAGTTTCCCCAGCACCATTTATTAAATAGGGAATCCTTTCCCTATTACTTGTTTTTGTCAGGTTTGTCGAAGATCAGATGGTTGTAGATGTGTGGTGTTATTTCTGAGGCCTCTGTTCTGTTTCATTGGTCTATATATCTGTTTTGGTAACAGTACCATGATGTTTTGGTTACTGTAGCTTTGTAGTCTAGTTTGAAGTCGGGTAGCCTGATTCCTCCAGCTTTGTTCTTTTGCTTAGGATTGTCTTGGCTATATGAGATTTTTGGTTTCCATATGAAATTTAAAGTAGTTTTTTCTAATTCTGTGGAGAAGGTCAGTGGTAGCTTGATGGGAATAGCGTTGAATCTGTAAATTACTTTAGGCAGTATGGCCATTTTCACAATATTGATTCTTCCTATCCATGAGCGTGAAATATTTTTTCATTTGTTTGTATTCTCTCTTATTTCCTTGAGCAGTGGTTTGTAGTTCTCCTTGAAGAGGTCCTTCATGTCCCTTGTAAGTTGTATTCCTAGGTATTGGATTCTCTGTGTAGCAGTTGTGAATGGGAGTTCGCTCATGATTTGGCTCTCTGTTTGTCTGTTATTGGTGTATAGGAATGCTTGTGATTTTTGCGCATTGATTTTGTATCCTGAGACTTTGCTGAAGTTCCTTATCAGCTTAAGGAGCTTTTGGGTTGAGACCATGGGGTTTTCTAAATATACAGTCATGTCATCTGCAGAGACAATTTCATTTCCTCTCTGCATATTTGAATACCCTTTATTTCTTTGTCTTGCCTGATTGCCCTGGCCAGAACTTTCAATACTACATCAAAGGGGAGTGATTAGAGAGGGCATCCTTGTCTTTTGCCGATTTTCAAAGGGAATCCTTCTAGCTTTTGTCCATTCAGTGTGATATTGGCTGTGGGTTTGTCATAAATAGCTCTTGTTACTTTGAGATATGTTCCATCAGTACTCAGGTTATTGAGAGTTTTTAGCATGAAGGGGTATTTAATTGTATTGAAGGTCTTTTCTGCATCTTTTGAGATAGTCATACGGTTTTTGTCATTGGTTCTGTTTATGTGATGGATTACGTTTGTTGATTTGTGTATGTTGAATTAGCCTTGGATCCCAGGGATGAAGCTGACTTGATTGTGGTGGATGACCTTTTTAATGCACTGCTAGATTCGGTTTGCCAGTATTTTATTGAGGATTTTCACATTGATGTTCATCAGGGATATTGGCCTGAAATTTTTTTGTTGTTGTTGCATCTCTGCCGGGTTTTGGTATCAGGATGATGCTGGCCTCATAAAATGAATTAGGGAGGAGTCCCTCTTTTTCTATTGTTTGGAATAGTTTCAGAAGGAATGGTATCAGCTCCTCTTTGTACCCTCTTATAGAATTCGGCTGTGAATCCATGTGATCTTGGGCTGTTTTTGGTTGGTAGGCTATTAATTACTGCCTCAATTTCACAACTTGTTATTGGTCTATTCAGGGATTTGACTTCTTCCTGGTTTAGTCTTGGGAGGGCGTATGTGTCCAGGAATTTATCCACTTTTTCTAGATTTTCTAGTGTAGAGCTGTTGATAGTATTCTCTGATAGTAGTTTGTATTTCTATGGGATCAGTGGTGATATATCCCCTTTATCATTTTTTATTGTGTCTTATTTGATTCTTCTCTCTTTTCTAATTTATTAGTCTGGCTAGTGGTCTATTTTGTTAATCTTTTCAAAACACCAGCTCCTGGATTCATTGAGTTTTTTAAGGGTTTTTCATGTCTCTATCTCCTTCAGTTCTACTCTGATCTTAGTTACTTCTTGTCTTCTGCCAGCTTTTAAACTTGTTTGCTCTTGCTTCTCTCATTCTTTTAATTGTGACATTAAGAGTGTCAATTTCAGATCTTTCCTGATTTCTGATGTGGGCATTTAGTGCTATAAATTTCCCTCTTAACTCTGCCTTAGCTGTGTCCCAGAGATTCTGGTACATTGTCTCTTTGTTCTCATTGGTTTCAAAGAACTTCTTTATTTCTGCCTTAATTTTGTTATTTACCCAGTAGTCATTCAGTAGCAGGCTGTTCAGTTTCCATATAGTTATGTGGTTTTCAGTGAGTTTACTAATCCTGACTTCTAACTTGATTGCACTGTGGTCTGAGAGACTGTTTGTTATGATTTCCATTCTTTTGCATTTGCTGAGGAATGTTTTACTTCCAGTTATGTGGTAGATTTTAGAATAAGTGCTATATGGTACTGAGAAGAATGTATATTCTATTGATTTGGGGTGGAGAGTTCTGTAGATGTCTATTAGGTTTGCTTGGTCCAGAGCTGAATTCAAGTCCTGAATATCCTTGTTAATTTTCTATCTTGTTGATCTGTCTAATATTGACAACGGGTATTAAAGTCTCCCACTATTATTGTGTGGGAGTCTTAAGTCTCTGTAGGTCTCTAAGAACTTGCTTTATGAATCTGGGTGCTCCTGTATTTGCTGCATGTATATTTAGGATAGTTAGCTCTTCTTGTTGCATTGTTTCCTTTATCGTTATATAATACCCTTCTTTGTCTTTTTTGATCTTTGTTGGTTTAAAGTCTGTGTTATCAAAGACTAGGATTACAACCCCTGCCTCTTTTTGCTGTCTATTTGCTTGGTAAATATTTCTCCATCCCTTTATTTTGAGCCTATGTGTGTCTTTGCATGTGAACTGAGTCTCCTGAATACAGCACACCAATGAGTCTTGACTATTTATCCAATTTACTAGTCTTTTAATTGGGGTATTTAACTCATTTACATTTCAGGTTCATATTGTTATGTATGAATTTGTTTCTGTCATCATGATGCTAGCTACTTATTTTGCACATTCGTTGATACAGTTTCTTCATAGTGGTGTTGGTCTTTATATTTTGGTGTGTTTTTGCAGTGACTGGTACCAGTTTTTCCTTCCCATATTTGGTGCTTCCTTCAGGAACTCTTGTAAGGCAGGCCTGGTGGTGACAGACTCCCTCAGCATTTGCTTGTCAGTAAAGGATTTTATTTCTCCTTCACTTATGAAACTTAGTTTGGCTGGATATGGAATTCTGGGTTGAAAATTCTTTTCTTTAAGAATGTTGGATATTGGCCCCCCAACTCTCACTCTTTTTTGACTTGTAGGGTTTCTGCAGGAAGATCCACTGTTGTTAGTCTGATGGGCTTCCCTTTGTGAGTAACCTGACCTTTCTCTCTGGCTGCCCTTAACATTTTTTCTTTTCAGTCTTGGAAAATCTGACAATTATGTGTCTTCAGGTTGCTCTTCTTGAGGAGTATCTTAATGGTGTTGGCTGTATTTCCTGAATTTGAATGTTGGTCTGTCTTGCTGATTGGGGAAGTTTTCCTGGGTAATATCCTGAAGCGTGTTTTCCAACTTGGTTCTATTTTCCTCATTTCTTTCAGGTACACCAGTCAATCATAGGTTTGGTCTTTTCACATAGTCCCACATTTCTTGGAGGCTTTGTTCATTTCTTCTCATTCTTTTTTCTCTAATCTTGTCTTCATGCCTTATTTCAGTAAGTTGATCTTCAATCTATGATATCCTTTCTTCTGTTTGATCGATTCTGCTGTTGATATTTGTGTATGCTTCATGAAGTTTTCATGCTGTGTTTTTCAGCTCCATCAGGTCATTTACGTTCTTCTCTAAACTGGTTGTTCTAGTTAGCAGTTCCTGTAAACTTTTATCAAGGTTCTTAGCTTCCTTGCATTGGGTTAGAACATGCTTCTTTAGCTCAGAGGAGTTTGTTATTACCTACCCTCTGAAGCCTACTTCTGTCAGTCCAAGAAGCTCATTCTTTCCATCCAGTTTTGTGCCCAGGCTGGAGAGGAGTTGTGATCATTCTGGTTTTTGTAATTTTCAGCATTTTTGCCCTGGTTCTTCCTCATCTTTGTGTATTTATCTACCTTTGATATTTAAGGCTGATGACCTTTGGATGGGGTTTTTATTTGGGGATCCTTTCTGTTGATATTGATGTTGTTGCTATTTGTTAGTTTTGCTTCTAATAGGCCCTCTTCTGCCAGTCTGCTGTAATTTACTGGAGGCTCATTCCACACCCTGCTTGCCCATGTATCACCAGCAAAGGCTGCAGAAAAGCAACTGTTGCTGCCTGCTCCTTCCTCTGGAAGCTTCTTTCCAGAGGGACATCAACCTGATGCCAGCCAGAGTTCACCTCTATGAGGTGCCTGTCAACTTCTGCTGGGAGGTCAATCCTGGTCAGGAGACATGCGGGTCAGGGACCCATCTGAGTAGGCTGTCTATCCCTTAGCAGAGTTCAGGCACTGTGCTGGGAGAATCCTCCTTGCCAGGATTAGCTGCTCTCTGCAGAGCCAGCAGACAGGACAGCTACCCCTTCCCCCAGGTGCTCTGTCCCAGGAAGATGGGAGTTTTATCTATAAGTCCCTGACTGGGGCTTCCGCCTTTCTTTCAGAGATGCCCTGCCCAGTGAGGGGGAACCTAGAGAGGAAGTCTGGCCACAGACCCTTTGCCACACTGTGGTGAGTTCCTGCAGTCCTAACTTCCTGGCCTCTTTAACACTTTAGCACTGTCAGGGGAAAACCACCTACTCAAGCCTCAGTTATGGCGGACGCCCCTCCCCCCATCAAGACTTGACAGTGGTCTTCCTTTGGGCTTCCCGTCCAGTGTCTTCCCACTGCACTTAGGACATTGCCCTTCCTTGAGCTTCCCGTTTTCCTCCCTCATCTTTATTTCTGCCCCTTCTTCAAATCTCAGCTCAATTGTCTTCGCATGATGCCTCTGCCCTGCAGCTAGAACTCTCTGCTCTACACTTGGTAGTTGGACATGAGTGTATTTGGTTAGTGTCTGTGTGCCACTGATTATAAATGCTCCCGCGGGGCAGACAGTGAGTCATTTCCCTGTATCTCCAGCACCTCCTGTGGTGCCTGGCATGTGATTGGTTGGATTCTTCGATAGAGGGCAGGAAGGCTGGAAGGCTTTTATCACTGTCTGTTGTTGCCTCCCTTCAATCCCAGAATAAGTTTTGTTTGTAAGTGTCTTTTATCCAGCAAAGTCCAGCCCTATGTTCCCACCAGTCTCTTCCATGAAAATTTATTAGTGCCCTGCCCCAATTTGTTTGTTATTCTCTTTCACCTTCAGAACTCTTAACAGGCCAGGCACGGGGGCTCATGCCTATAATCCCAGCTCTTTGGGAGGCCAGGGTGGGGGGATCACTTGAGGCCAGGTGTTCAAGACCAGCCTGGGCAACATAGTGAGACCCTATCTCCAAAAAAAGACAAAGAACCCATGTAATAAAACCTTTGCACTCTTCTAATATGTGCACAACCTTCTTTTGCAAGCTCTTCCAAGATAGCAACTGTTCATCTTTTCATGTGGGGCCACTGGAAGCAGGAGAGCACCTGGAATTGTATGTATCACTGTATATGAATGGAGCTTCAGTTCTCAGCCTTCAAAGAAACTTTGTGACAATATGGTAGGAAAAATGTTGGTAAACAATTGATGGGTTTTGTGTTTCTTCCTTCCTTTTATTAGACAGATACCGGGAAATCTCTTATTCTAAGCCCATCTCATGGAGTCTGAACCTTTAGCGAATGAATAACAGAGGTCACAAGTAAACACTGTTCCTAATTGTGCATTCAGAAAGTCTCTCATTTATCACTTCCACTAGACAGTACTGCATTGCTTAACCACAGTGATAACTTCTGAGAAATGTGTCACCAGGTGATTCTCTTGTGAGAACATCATAGAATGTACTTTCACAAACCTAAATGGTGTGGCTTATGGCTCTGGGCTACAGACCTGTGAAGCATACAACTGCTGAATACTGTAGACAGCTATACACAGTGGCAAGCATTTGTGTATGTAAACATTCCTAAATATAGAAAAGGTAGAGTAAAAATATGGTATCGGCCAGGCGCAGTGGCTCATGCCTGTAATCCCAGCATGGAGGCCAAGATGGGCAGATCACGAGGTCAAGAGATTGAGACCATCTTGGCCAACATAGTGAAACCCCGTCTCTACTAAAAATTAGCTGGGCGTGGTGGCGCACTCCTGTAGTCCCAGCTACTCAGAAGGCTGAGGCAGGAGAATTGCTTGAACGTGGGAGGTGGAGGTTGCAGTGAGCTGAGACTGTGCCACTGCACTCCAGCCTGGTGCCTGACAACAAAGCGAGACTCTGTCTCAAAAAAAAAAAATATGGTATCATGATCTTACGGGACCGCCATTGTGTATGAAATCTGTCATTGACCAAAATGATATTATGTGGCACATGGCTATGCTGGGTTCTACTAAATATATGTAATTAATCTTTTTTTGGGGGGGGTATTAAGTTGTCATGTGTAAGCAGTGAAACACAGGTAAAGTCTTTCCACTCTCCATCTCTATGCACTCTGATGGGGACATGACCTTTCAGCCATGTTCATAAATGTCTTATACACATTTAAAAAGGGCTAGAAACTTTTATTTCAAAATATGGCTATAGCTGGGTGGTAGGATTATAGCTTGTTTTTATTTTCTTCTTTATGCTTTCCTATTTAAAAATTTTTGTCTGAATTGTAGTAAAAAATGTTTTTCAAAACCTTTAGTGTATTTGAAATAACTGTGATAATAGAAGATTCATTATTACCTTAGATCAGAGGCGTGAAGGATAATGTAGAAAATATTTCAGGCTTTGCAGCCTACGTGGTCTCTCTTACTCAAGTAGGTCGTTAAAGCGGGAAGGGAGCCATGGACAATAGTGACATGCACACACGGTGGCATTCCCAGAAAACCTCCGTCTCAGACACCGGAATTGGAATTGCATGTGGTTTTCTTGGATCATGAAATACATCATTTTTACTTTGATTTTTTTCAACCATTTAAAAATACGAAAGCCCTTGTTAGTTCATTGGTTGCATAAAAAAACAGGAGGAGCTGGGTTTGTCCTGAGATTGCGCACCTTGCCTGAGTTGATTATTTTCCTGAAAGTATGTTTCTAAGAAGTAATTACTGATATTTGTGAGTGTCTTGGACTCATCTCTATCTTATGTTCTAGTGCCGTAGGGTTGTTTTGTTTTGCTAATTATCTTTAGCATTTTCTTTCTCTTAAGAGAAAAATGATGTTTTTTTCTCTCTCTAAAATAAATAATGAAAGAGTTTTTCTGGTGGAGGGGAATACTTCAGCCATTTTGGAAATGCAAGTGACTTTTGTTGAGTTGTTTCACTTCTGATGGCGAGAAATATACCACAGAGAATAGTCAATGCTGTTGTGGGAAATGTAAGACAAGAAAGAGAAGAATTCCTTTTTTGGGTCATTTGACTCTGATGCCATTTGGCTGGTAGGTTCTGTTTTCTTAGTAAACAAGAGGGACATCTAGATCCCAGCCAGCCTTGAGCTTTTAGCATATATTTTATAGCCAGTTGGCCCTCATAGAAAATCACAGCTGCAGATAGCAAGGGAGGACATGTCGCCAGTCACAGATTAACAAGTCTGACCTTAGAAACGGCACCTTTCTGTTTGTCAGAGCATAGAAGCAGAGCTGTGTCTGCATCTGCAACTCTGTGTGAGTTTTCATCATTTGTCATGGTTTAAGTACACAAGTAAGGGTTTTTTCCTTTTGATTTTAATAATTTAAACATATATAAAATGTAGAAGTGAAACACTAAAAATTACATTTTAGGAATTTCTGTGTGTTTAATGGTTTTAGAAAAGTGCTTTCAAAACCTGGGGTCCACAGTCTTCTGAGTCTCCTGCATCCAAGTCTTCTAAGTTGTTAAAATGCAGACTTCTAGGCACCCATACCTAAGTCAAATCAGAGTTTTTGCATATAGATGGCAGGAAAATGCATTGTTTTAACAATCTCTACAGTTGATTCTTTCCACATGAAAGGTTGAAAACCCTTAATTTGGAGAGTAAGAGAGCAAGCTAAAGGGGTAGGTGGGTGGCGTTTTATTCAAGTGCTCCATCATAGCTGTGATACGGCAGGGCGGCAGTTCCTTGTTACAGCCTTGAGACACTGCATTTGAGAGATGTTCTGAAAGCATTCTTAACAGCAGAAAGTGCAGTATCCCTCAAAATTTAGCCATTAAAGAAGGAGTGTTTTCAATGAAATGTCTGTATGCCAGCCCTTTAGGCTTGGGTTTTCTTTTTAAAACAGGAATCTTTGATGGTGTTTACTTTTTAGTTCCTTTTACATGGGGAAGGGAAGCGATTAGTTTCATTTTACTGTATTTCTGCAAGAAGCATATTATAACTTGCTGCTGCAAAGAACAATAGTTAACGGACTTTTTTTCTTAACTAGGGGGAACGCCTAGTTTGAAGATACTATGGCTGAACCAAGAGCCAGAAATACAGGTTCGGCGCTTGGACACACTCCTAGCTTGTTTCAACCTTTCCTCCTCAAGAGAAGAGCTGCAGGCCGTCGAAAGCCCATTCCAAGCTTTCTGCTGCCTCTTGATCTACCTCTTTGTCCAGGTAATGTCCAGCTGCCCGTTCCAGTCACTGCAGCCTGCTCTTTATGAGAGGCAGTGTGTGGGATATTGCCATGGCTAGTGTCCCAGATCGTCTTTTTCCAATGTCTGTTCCATGGAACATTATTAGTTCTTTGAGGTGCTCTAAAAATGAAAAGAACATTGTACGGTGAAATACATTGGAGAAACTCTGTCACTACATCAGCCGTAGAGAGTGTACTGCACATAGAGTATTAGAGACTTAGGAAATCTTGCACATGATGGAGGCTGCTTTGGCTTTGACTATACATTCTCAGACTTTGTGGACCATGGTGTACCTCCCCTGTCCTTGTGCCATTGTTTGGATGGTGGTTCTTGTTTCTGGGTTTTAGTATCAAGGTGAGAAAGGACCTGGCTAGAGACCTAGCTTCTCTCTTAGTAGCTCTTTGCCTCTGGGCAGAGAGGCAAATTCATTTTTCCTAAGTCAGTTTCATTCCATCATCCAGCAGATATTTATTGGTTATATGTCTTCATTTTCTAATCTGAAAATGAGATAATCATAGTAGCTGCTGCCAAGGGCTGTTGGGGCGATGTCAGCTGGTGGTGTCATGATCTTCGTGACTTATGTCCTCCCATCCTGCTGAGCTAGGGATTGCAGTGCTAGTTCCTTTGTTTTGGGCTCACTCAACAAGGTGAACTTTTTTTTTTTTGCATTAGCTTTATACCTAGTTTATGTGTGAAAATCATAAAAGTCAGTTAAAAGATTCACCTTTTTAATAGTTTTCTACATTCATGATAGTGCTTGGACACCTTTAGTAAAATAAGGGTGGAGAATGTTCCCATTTCCCAGCTCCTCTTTCTCTGCATCGCTCCTCCCCACTTCTTCCCTAGCTCTCCGATTTAAGATGATTTTCACCCCACTGTTCACAAAGAGTACTTCTTCAGGCTGTCGAGATGTCTCATAAGCACTCTTCACTCCTTCAAGCCATCTTCTTAGCTTCTCTGACCTCCCTATATGGTAGGTCTGCATTGACAAAGCCATTCAATGTTTACTTACCTGGAATAGAAAATTATATAATTCTTTTTTTCAAACCTGAATTTACTTTACAAATTATTGATTGTCTTTAAGAAATATACTCTTATAGTAGAATTACATCCCAAGGGAACCTTGGATTGATTTTTTTCTTTCAAAATGTCCTCTTGGCTCTGCCCATTCTATAGCTTGCTCTAAATTTTGCATTTTGTAAGCTGTGATACGGTTAAGTAGTGCTTAGAGGTTTTATTGCTTCATTATTGGTTTCACATGCACCAGTATAAACCTTCGTTTTCACATTACTATTTTGAATAGATTACTTTTTTATTTGCTCAAGACATAGCAGATTATAAATTAATATAGGATGGCAGGAATTATTTAATATGTAGATATAAAAAGAGAGGAGATGAATCCAAGATGGTGATGAAATGCAGCTGCAGTCCATGGCACTCACAGAGAGGAATGAAAAGGGGCAAGTGAGTTCAGCACCTTTGACTGAAATACTCAGATTTTCACATGGGGACTGACTAGGCAAACAACCCACAAAGAATGAAGAAAAGCAGGGGTGGGGGGCAATGCCCCACCTGGGAACAACATGGAGCCAAAGTAACCCCTACCCCCATCCAGGGAAAGCCATGAGTGATTGTACGACTTCACCTGAGAAACCATGCTTCTCCCATGGATATTTGCAACACGTGTATCAGATCCCTTCATGAGGCCATGCCACCAGGGCCATGGGTCCAAGATACAGAGCTGTGTGGAGTCTCAGGAGAGCAACCACTCAGGCACACACAGACCCAAGAGTTTTACATACTCTGGCCCTGGGATCCCTGGCAAGACAAGAAATTTGTTTGTACATATTCCTAGGAAGGGGGTTGAATTCAAGGACCCAAACAGCATCATTCTGTGGGCCCCACTTCTCTGGCACCTAACAACCTAAGACCCACTGGCTTAGAATCCCAGTAGCCAATGGCAGTGGGTTGGAGTCCGCCTTAGATGGGTCCAAATTCCCAGGAAGAGGGAAAGCTACCATTTCTGCAATTCAAATCAACACACCTGCTCCAGCCTGCCAGCTTTGGAGAATACAGGCATTCTGGACAAGGAAGGGTGCCCCACCTCCAGGGCAGTACATCAAGTCTACCAGAAAGCAGCCAGACTGCTTCTTTTTGTGGGTCCCAGATCCCATTCCTCCTGACTAGGTGAGTCCTCCCAATAGGGGTCTCCAGCCATATCCTACAGGTGGATGTAGGCCAGCAACAGATCAGTAACTCCATAGGATGGAGCTTCTAGAGGAAGGAGCTGGCTGCCATCTTTGCTGTTTCACAGTGTTCACTGGTGATACCTCCAAGTATGGCAGAAACTGAGGCAGCTGGCATCTAGAATGGACCCCCAGCAAACTGCAACAGCCCTACAGTAGAATGGCCTGATTGTTAAAAAGAAAAACAAAACAGCAACAGCATCAACAAAAAAGAACCCACAAGAATCTCATTCAGAAGTTAGGGTTAGGGTTAGGGTTAGAGACCTGAAAAATCAAAAGTAGATAAGGCTACAAAGATGAGACAGAATCAATGCAAAAATGCTGAAAATTGAAAAAGCCAGGGTGCCTTTTCTCCTCCAAATGACTGCAACACCTCTCCAGCAAGGGCACAGTACTGGCTGAGGCTAAAATGCCTGAATTGCCAAAAGTAGGCTTCAGAACGTGGGTAATAATGAACTTTTGCTGAGCTAAAGAAGCATCTTGTAATCTAATGCAAAGAACCTAAGAAATTTGGTAAAACTGCAGGAGCTGATAGCTATAATAGCCAGTTTAAAGAGGAACGTCACCAACTTAATGGAGCTGAAAAACAACACCAGAACTTCATAGTGCAATCACAAGTATCAATAGCACAGACCAAGGAGAGGAAAGAAACTGAGAGCTTGAAGACTATCTTTCTGAATTAAGATAGGCAGACAAGAATAGACAAAAAAAATGAAAAGAATGAACAAAACCTCCAAGAAACATAGGATTTTGTAAAGAGACCAAACCTACAACTGATTGGGGTACCTGAAAGAGATGGGGAGAATAGAACAAAGTTGGAAAACATACTTTAGGATATCATTCAGGAGAACTTTCTCAGCCTAGCAAGATAGGCCAACATTCAAATTCAGGAAATGCAATGAACCCTAGTAAGATACTCTGTGTGAAGATCAACCTCAAGACACATAATCATCAGATTCTCCTGGTTGAAATGAAAGAAAAAATGTTAAGGGCAGCCAGAGAGAAAAGCCAGGTCACCTACAAAGGAAACACATCAGACTAACAGCAGACTTCTCAGCAGAAACCCTACAAGCTAGAAGAGATTGAGGGCCAGTACTCAACATTCTTAAAGAAAATAATTTCCAACCCAAAATATTATATCCAGCCAAACTAAACTTCATAAGCGAAGGAGAAATAAGGTTCTTTTCTGGCAAGCAAATGCTTAGGGAATTTGTCACCAACAGACCTCCTTTGCAAGAGCTCTTAAAAGAAGCATTAAATATGAAAAGGCAATCATTACCAGCCACTACAAAAACAATGAAATACATAGACCAGTGATACTGTGAAGCAACCACATAAACAAGTCTGTAGAATAAACAGCTAGTATCATGATGACAGGATCAAATTCACACATAACAATACTAAACATAAATGGGCTAAATGCCCCAGTTAAGAGGCACAGAATGGGCTGGGCATGGTGGCTCACGCCAGTAATCCCAGCACTTTGGGAGGCCGATGTGGGAGGATCACCTGAGGTCAGGAGTTCAAGACCAGCCTGGCTAACATGATGAAACCCTATCTCTACTAAAAATACAAAAATTTAATCAGGTGTGGTAGTGCATGCCTGTAATCCTGGTTACTCAGAAGGCTGAGGCAGGAGAATCACTTGAACCTGGGAGGCGGAAGTTGAAGTGAGCTGAGATTGCACCATCACACTCCAGCTTGGGCAACAATAGCGAAACTGTCAAAAAATAAAAGGCATAGAATGGCAAGCTGAATAAAGAGCCAGGACCCATCCATATGCTGTCTTCAAGAGACCCATCTCATATGCAAAGACACACATGGGCTCAAAATAAAGGGTTGGAAGAAAATTTGCCAAGCAAATAGAAAACAGAAAAATGCAGGGGTTGCAATCCTAGTTTCTGACAAGAGACTTTAAACCAACAAAGATCAAAAAAGAAACGGTATTACATAATGGTAGAGGGTTCAGTTTAACAAGAAGAGCTAACTATCCTCTGTAGATATGTCCCCAGTACAGGAGCACCCAGATTCACAAAGCAAGTTTTTAGAGACCCATAGAGTCCCACACAGTAATAATGGGAGACTTTAACATCCCACTGACAGTATTAGATCGTCAAGACAGAAAATTAATGAAGATATTCAGGACCTGAGCTCAGCTCTTGATCAAATGGACCTGATAGATCTCTCTGCAGAACTCTCCACCCAAATTCAACATAATATACATTCTTCTCATTGCCACTTGGCACTTACTCTAAAATTGAACACATAATTGAAGTAAAACATTCCTCAACAAATGTAGAAGAACTGAAATCATAACAGTCTGTCAGACCACAGAGCAGTCAAATTAGAACTCAAGATTGGGAAATTCACTCAAAACCACACAACTACATGGAAATTGAACAACCTGCTCTTGAATTACTCTCGGGTAAATAATGAAACTAATGAGAACAAAGACAACATACCAGAATCTCTAGGATGCAGCTAAAGCAATATTAAGAGGGAAATTTATAGCACTAAATACAAGAAGGACCTCAAGTTAACAATCTAACATCTCTACTAAAAATACTAGACAACCAAGAGCAAAAGAAAACCCCAAAGCTACCAAAAGACAAGAAATAACCAAGATCAGAGCTAAACTGAAGGAGATAGAGAGAAAAGAAAAACCCTTAAAAAAAACAACAAATCCAGGATCTGATTAAAAAAAATAATTGATAAAATAGGCCACTACCTAGATTAATAAAGAGAGAAGAATCAGATACGATATCACCACTCACCCCACAAAAATACAGGCAACCATCAGAGAAAACTATAAACACCTCTGTGCACATAAACTAGAAAATCTAGAAGAAATAGATTAATTCCTGTAAATATACGCCTTCCCAAGATTGAACCGGGAAGAAATTGAATCTCTGAATAGACCAGTAATGAGTTCTGAAATTAAGGCAATAATAAGTAGCCTTTCAAAAAAACAAAAAAAAATCCAGAACCAGATGTATTCACAGCTGAATTCTACCAGAGGTACAAAGAAGAGCTAGTACTATTTCTACTGAAACTGTTCTAAAATATTGAAAAGGAAGGACTCCTTTCTGACTTTTTCTATGAAGCCAACATCATCCTGCTACCAAAACCTGGCAGACATAGAACAAAAACAGAAAACTTCAGGCCAATATCCTTGAGGAACATCGATGCGAAAATCCTCAATAAAATACCAGCAAACCAAATCCAGCAGCAGATCAAAAAGCTTATCTAACACGATCAAGTTGACTTTATCCCCGGGAGGCAGCTTCAGCAAAGTCTTAGGGTATAAAATGGCACATGTTTACCTATGTAACAAGCCTGCACGTCCTGCACATGTACCCCCATACTTAAATGTTGGAGGAAAAAATGTAAAAAGGTATTTCTTTTGTTATTATATATTAATATACATGCATGTACTATTGGTTAATATTTTCCATTGTCTAATAACCTACAGGTATCTGTAGTTAAAGTTGAGTCATAGTGGGACTTGGGAAGTAGTGGGTAGTCAGTAAGCTGACTTTTCTCACCCTTAAAAATAACATGTGTTTTGTCCTTGTTACCATGTGTGTGCACAACGATACGGAGGCCATTGTCAGCACTCCAGGAGGGACATGCTGCCCACTGTTCTGCATTCACAGTGCTTGCTGATCCTGTGTGTGGTCATGTGATGCAGCTCTACGTTCTCACACTGACTGTGCAAGTGAATGTCACAGCACTCCAGGAGAGACATGCTGCCCACTGCTCCTCATTCACAGTGCTTGCTGATCCTGTGTGTGGTCATGTGATGCAGCTCTACGTTCTCACACTGACTGTGCAGGTGAATGTCACAGCACTCCAGGAGGGACATGCTGCCCACTGTTCCACATTAACTGCGCTTGCTGATCCTGCGTGTTGGTCATGCGGCTCAGCTCTACCTTCTCAGTGACTGTGCAGGTGACTGTCAGTTTCTTAAATTCACTTCAAGCAGAAAAAGCCCAGGACCGCAGAAAAGTAACTTCACATCCCTATTTTTATAAACCTGAGGCAAAATAAGCATCAGGAGGAAAATGTCCACTTTACCTTTTTTCTATTAATAAAGACCTTTTAAATAAAAACTCTTTAGTGCAAATTGGCATGAGCAGACTTGGTAACTTGTCTTTAAAAGAGATGTTTAAATTTGAAATTTTTTAAACTAGGAAACAACAAATTGACAAATCAGTGATAGTCACTAGAGTAAGAAGATCCTGTATTATAACTAAGGGATAATTAATAAGGCTAGAAAGATACATTTATAGAAAGATTACAGTTTTACATAGTTAAGCCTAAATTAGATGTTTTGATGTGTAATATGGGGTAGAATTGCATCTGATTCAGTGCATGAAAAAGGGAAACTAAAGACATTTGTCTCCCAGTGTATGTGGGGGATTGGTCCCAGGACACCCAGATATGCCGAAATTCGTGCATACTCAAGTCCTAAAGTCAGCCCACGTATTTGAAAAGTCAGCCCTCTGTATATTTGGGTTTTATGGCCCGTGAATACTGTATTTTTCCATCTCCATTTGGTTGAAAAAAAATCCACATGTAAGTGAACCCACGCAATTCAAACCTGTATTGTTCGGAGGTCGACTGTAGTTTCATTTGGTCTGACCTCTCAGTTAACAACAGCCACAAACGATTTTATTAAAGACTCTTCTGAGAATATCCTCTGGAAAGTAAGTTTACATCATAGAAATGGACATAATTTACGTTCCGTTTATTCCAAGGTAACCCTACTTGGACTCGAATAGTAACATGGTCAGTAAGAGCATCAGCAGGTCTCAGCGGCAGTCAGCACCCCCATCCTGGCAGAAGCAAATGCCGACATCCTCCAGGGGAGCACAGGAGTCTTTCTGATTTACGGGGCAGTCGTTTTTATTGCAGATAGTCGGATTAGCCGTTTTTAATATCCAAGAAGAATCAGTGAAGTTGTCATTGATGGGTTTGCTGTTGGCTTTCCTGTTTCTTTTTCCGCAAGACTTCACTTGCCACAGAAGGTGCTCTTCTGTGAGAAGCAGCTCTTGTGGTCTTAGGATGCTGTGGAATCGTTCAGTCAGCAGGCATGTTCTGCTTTTGTCTGGGTAGCAGAACTTGGTGGCTAGGAGAGGAATGTCTCGACCTCATCACGGTGTTGGGCAGGCAAAGGATGGCAAGCACCGTCTGCTGTTGATGAGGCCTGGACCATCCACATCCTCCTCTTTCTTCATGCCCTCTTCTTAACTCCATCATCTACTCCACACACAGGGATTCTCACTCTGTCCCTTGCTGTCTCTTGTTCCTTTGTACCTCCTTCCCCTTCTCACTTGTGTTGGGTCTTTTGATTCCACAGAGGATTGGTGGGGTCTCATATTGTGGGTTCTGATTTACTGGCAACTGGGATTCGAGGACACAGGTTTCCTCTGGGTTGCCAAAAGTGGATGATGACCCCAGCTCAGCCCAGCTGTGGATGCGCGCGCGCGCGCTCTCTCTCTTGCTCTCTCGCTCTCTCTCTCTTTCTTTCTCTCTCTCTCTCTTTCTCTCTCTCTCTCTCTCTCTCTCTCTCTCT
>CM052651.1:155373059-155383521 GCA_028533165.1 Leontopithecus rosalia
TTCCCAGATGTTCTGGAGAGTTTTACCTTGTTAGAGTCTAGCCCAACTAGAAATTCAGGCACCCCTTCTAGCTAGGCTGTAAGTTGGGTGCACAACTGAGGACACCAGAGAGAAAGCTTCACAGCCAGGAGCCAGGGATGGTGTGAAGAGGCTGTGCTCTTCCACCTGCCCACTGCCTGAGGTCTGATGCACCATGTACCCGTTTGTGCACCTGTGTGTGTGTATGTGTGCCTCTGTTTGCATGCATGTCTGTGAGTCCCTCTGTGTGTATGCTTTGTGTGTGCTTGTGTGTCTGAGTCCACCTGTGCGTGTGCATCTGTGCACATGTGTGCCCGTGTGTGATTGTGCCTGTCTGCACCTTTATGTGTGCATGTGCCTGCGTTTGTGTGTGCACACCTGTGTGTGTGCCTCTTTGTGTGCCTGTGCGTGTGCCTATACATGCCTGCATATGCTTCTGTGTGAATGTTTGCACTGTACACACACCTGTATATTTAGTAACAGAGATCAATTTGTAAGAAATGTTTTAAATTCTCCTGTAGCTTAACACTGGCCTTTCTCTGTCCTTTTCAGGTGGACACTCTTTGCCTAGAGGATTTGCATGCGTTTATTGCACAGGCCTTGTGCCTCCAAGGAAAATCCACCTCGCAGCTTGTTAATTTACAGGTTAGTTGTCACTGTCTGGAAGACAGCTGTGCAAGGCTTCTCTTCCCCGTTAGGGTTGGAGTTTTACAGAAAGGATCAGGAAGGCACTTTAGTCAGGATCTTTTCATGATGCAGTAGTTTGTCTTTGTTTCTTTAAGGGCTATGGGATAAGCAGCCAGATGAGATACTAAAAGGTGCTGCCTCAATTCCAGTTTTGCAAAACTTGCGGTTCTCAATACTGCCTTTTTAGTTTAATGATTTCATGAGTTCTCTATAAACATCATTAATTTCTGGTGTTAGCAGTTTGGGCCCTCCCCTGGCCTACCTCCCAGATGGGTGGTGGCTCCCACCTGGTCCCTTCCTGGATCCCCTCCTGGTGCCTTGCCTGTAGGAAGCGTTCAGTAAAGAACTTCTGTGAAGGAGAGGATGCACCTCACCTAGGAGATCTGTGGCCTCTATTGTTTGTATTCAAACATGCCATCCGGGAGTGCTTATTTCTTTAATTTCACTGAATGGCCCAGTCACAGCTAAGTTCCACAGCTCTTCTCTGTGGCTGCACCTTGTGGATCTGGGCACTGGGTATTCTTTCCTGTTAGAAAATCCCAAGGTCAGGTCAGCTGTGGATGGAAGCTTAAGATTTTGCTTCCAGTGCCATCTGATCGTGATTATTGGTTTATCTGTGGCTGCAGTTTAGTTACATTTGCTTTTACTTGTTTTTCTAATGGAAAAAAGATGTGTTTCATTTATAAATGGCTTTTACTCAAACCTTACAAATTAGGCCAGGCGCAGTGGCTCACGCCTGTAATTCCAACACTTTGAGAGGCCAAGGTGAGTGGATCACCTGAGGTCAGGAATTCCAAACTGTCCTGGACAACACGGTGAAACCCCGTCTCTACTAAAAATACAAAAAAAATTAGCTGGGCATGGTGGCACGTGCCTGTAATCCCAGCTACTCAGGAGGCTGAGGCAGGAGAATTGCCTAAACCCAGGAGGCCGAGGTTGTAGTGAGCCGAGATCACACCATTGCACTCCAGCCTGGGTAACGAGAGCGAAACTCTGCCTCAAAAAAAAAAAAAATTAGCTGGGCATGATGGTGCGTGCCTGTAATCCCAGCTACTTGGGAGGCCGAGGTAATAGAATCACTTGAAACCAGGAGGTGGAGGTTGCAGTGAGCCGAGATTGCACTGTTACACTCTATCCTGAGCAACAAGAGTGAAACTGTCTCAAAAACAACAAAAAATACCTCACAATTTTTCTGTGTCAGTGTGATATGGCTCACTCTGTTGCCCATGCTGGAATGCAGTGGCTCTGCCACTGTTCACTGCAACCTCTGCCTCATAGGCTCAAATGAGCCTCCACCTCAGCCTCCTAAGTAGTTGGGACCAGGCTTGTGCCACCCTGGCTAATTTTTGTGTGTATGTGCATGTGTGTGTGTGGAGATGACATCTCATTATGTTTCCCAGGCTGGTCTCAAACTGGTCCTGGGCTCAAGCCATCCTCCCACCTTGGCCTCCCAAAGTGCCAGGATTATGGGTATGAGCCACAACGTTTATATACTAGGTTTGGTTCATAAACTAATTCTCATAGCATAGCAGTCCAAGTAAATGAACAATGCCAGATTTTTTTTTGTATTAGAAATTTCATAGCATCATTATCCAAAAAGTGGCTTTTTTTCCTCCTCCTTTAAGCAAAAGCAGAATTATAAAATGTTAATTTTAAGTTATCCATAGGTTCATGGGCATTCTTCATGCTGAGCTGCAGCCCTGGCGTCCCTCCTGGACCCTGGCTCTGGCTGCCATTGGCTGTGGGCGTCCATAGCAGCTGCTGAGACATTTCCATTATAGTCTGGGGGCCCACCTGCTTCCCTCTTCCCTGTCAGTAGAGGTAAACAACGGGACAGAAGAATCATTGACAGGAACCCTGGGGCCCCGTTCTCTGGTCCTAGGCCCTTTGGGCAACACAGCGCTGGAGTCTGAGTCACACAGATGGGTCTGCCCCCGCCAGCTGTGGGGTCTTGAGCAGGTTCTTAAAGACACACAGCAAGTAACCAAACTTCTCTGTGCCTCAGTTTCCCCTCATTTGTAAAATGAAGAAACCAGGATTTAAATGCAGCAGAATGTGTCCTGTTCTTTGTCTTTATGGGCATTTGGTGCATTCGATCTTCATTTTCTCACGGCATGGACTTGCCCACACTTACCATGTCGTAATTGGCAAAGATGAAGTAGAACCAGGCTCTTGACACCTTGTCCAGGGTTCTTGCCATGTTGCTGTTTTCGATGAGAAAGACATTATTAAATAAAGATTAATGGCAGCCACAGCCAGTGCCCAGGAGGGACGCCAGGGCTGCAGCTCGACATGAAGAATACCCATGAACCTACTGATAACTTAAAATTAACATTTTTAATTCGTTTTTGTTTAATGGAGTGGGGAAAAAGCTACTTTTTGGATAACGATGCTATGAAATTTCTAATAAAAAAAAATCTGGCTTTGTTCATTTAGTTGGACTGCTATGCTATGAGAATTAGTTTATGAACTAAACATGGAGAAAAAAGTTAGCTTTAAAAGCACTCCCATTAGTATACAGCCATCAACAGAGGCCACATCCCCTTAACCATCCACTCAGCAGCGTTGCTGTATACCAACATAGCAGAGACTTGTCCCATGGTTCTAGTCCATTTCTGTTAAAAATGGGATGTGCCAGTTGTTATTAGTCATTGGCTCCTTCTGAGAATTGTGACTGGGCAGCCTGTGCTTCCGGTGATCCCTGAGGTCACTTAGGAAGATGTTTCTAACAAACCATGGCATTAAGAACAGAATGTGAGTTTCGCTTGTCTCCTCACCAGCCAAGGACTGTCTTGACATCCTAGGTGGGGCAGGGGCACTACTCAGCAGCCCTTCTTGGCTCCTATGAAGGATGGAGATGTGGTTTGGGGAGGGAGTCGGGTCCAGGTGCAGCCTCCCTGTAGCCTCTGACTCCATTCTGACTGTGAGAACGCATTGCAGTGTGACTTAGCTGTGGCTTGTCTCAATAATGAGCTAATTGAGCCACAGAGGTGTGTGCCCTGGTGTCACCAGCCACTGTTGGGTAGGTGGCTTTTTTGGCAATGAGTGGGTCACTGTTGCTCATAGGGAATTTTAAAACACCCTGTTAGTTTTTTGCCCAACATTACTTTGCTACTCAAATACTCAAATATATATATATTTACATATGTATTCATTTAAGTGACTGGATTATATGTGTAAAGCTGCATAGTACATATTTATGTATACACACATTCATTTACAGACATAGAAATGCACTGTATATGAAATCAAGGAATACAAGAACCCTTAACCTGCAGTAATTTTATAAGAAAGAAGAAAAAAGGAAAGCAATATTATTCACAGTTTAAGAAAACCAAAGCATGACTTTTAAAAGTAGTGGACAAAGGGTAGTTGTGCACACGACAAGAGGACAGGCCTGTGAGACAGAAATGATGGGCAGGAGACTCGTATTTTCTGAATACCAAGGTCGGGCTTGTGAGACTGTTTCCTGGATACCGAGGTCAGGTCTGTGAGACAGAATGGATGGCCGTTGTTTTCCCTTTGGAGTCACTCTCTGAGTTATGTGTTTGCCAGTTTTCCTATTCATGTCTGTAACTGTCAGTGTGAGCTTTTAGTATGTGGTTCTAGAGAACATGCCTGCTCGATTGAACTTGGAATAGGACATGTGATCCTTCATATATAGTTTATCCAACCCATGTGAACATACATACACGTATAGACAGATATAGGTGGGATTTAAGTTAGAATCTCTCTTTCTTTATTTTCTGAGACAGAGCCTTACTCTGTTGCCCAGGCTGGAGTGTGGTGACATGATCTTGGCTCACTGCAACCTCCACCTCCTGGGTTCAAGTGTTTCTCCTGCCTCAGCCTCCTGAGTAGTTGGAATTACAGGGACAGACCACCATGCTAATGTTTATATTTTTAGTAGAGGTGGGGTTTCACTATGTTGGCCAGGCTGGTCTCAAACTCCTCACCTCAAGTGATCTACTCACCTCAGCCTCCCAAAGTGCTAGGATTATAGGTGTGAGCCACTGCGTCTGGCCAGAATCGCTTTGTAGTAAGGAAGTAAATTAAGCAATAGGCTGAATTATATAATTGACCAGTAAATTGTGAGATCTCCCTCTTTAAAACAAATTTAAGGAGGAAGGTAGAGACAGGGCAGAAGATGGCATAAACTCTGGCACCCTCCATACCCTGTTTATTGATGTCACAGGAGGAATGTTTCTGTGGACACTCAAGGTTATGGGTCACTCTCCTGTTACTGTCCAACTGGTGCCCTTGGGGGCCTGGAGTCCAGAATCCTGGTTCAGGCTTCTGTCTGCAGTCAGTGGGCGTACCATGTACTGTCTAGGTATGTGAAAGAGGTCGAATTATCTACCTGCCTCTCCCCTAGTGTTCTGTAAGAATCTGATACATGCCGAGATCATTTTGTAAAGTCCTCTGAAGAACACGAGATGCTTTGGTTGTCTTTATTCTATCACTGAGCAGAGTGGAGTGTATACTCATTATACGCCCGTGGGGCCAGGCCCTGTGTGTGCACCGACATAGTGTGCTCTCAGAAGTCATTTTGCTCTCATCCCAGGGTGCATTCATGATTTGTTTTCTTGGCGGTTTTTTTGTGTTTGTTTTATCTTGTTTTGAGATATCTACTATACACTGAGAGCTCCGTGAGCTGGTGCCTCAGCCACCTTTCCTACTGCCTCACCGCTGCTCATTGGGAAGTTCTTGGTCATATTTTGGTTGGGAAATTAAAAGATGTGAGCTGATGAAAGAGAAAATTTTACTATAAAATTCAAGCCATGCCACATTAGAAAGTGGTCTGTGGTAGCATTGTATTTAATTCTGCAGGACTTTTTAAGATTGCCCTGCATGCGGCTGCTGTGTGCCCACTGCTGTCCCTTGTGTGTATGGCAAGTGCAGCTCAGCAGCATCGTGCCTGCCTTCCACAGCACAGCTTGGCCGGGGGCATGCTGGGTACTCAGAAAACAGCAAGCTGTGTATGCCATGTTTGTTAACATCCAGCCTGATGACTGATTGTTGTCTATGCCAGTAGCAGCTTTTAGTTAAAATACAGGCCCCAGGCAAGGGCCTGAAGCCCCAGTTTTTACTTTATTTTGATTACAGGATCATAACAGTAAAGTAATTCTGGGTCTCTATTTTCTTGGTAATCACTGTGCTACGACAGTGTGTACACCAGCTAAACGTGGCATTCCCACAGTGAGATTATATCAAGAAAGCACTTATTAAACATAATGTTTCGTTTTGTTTTGTTGAGACAGTCTCACCCTGTCACCCAGGCTAGAGTACAATGGCCCAAACTCAGCTCACTGCAACCTCGGCTTCTGATTCTCGTGCCTCAGCCTCCTGAGTAGCTGGGATTACAGGCACGCACCACCACGCCCAGCTAATTTTTGTATTTTTAATAGAGATGGGGTTTTACCATTGTTGGCCAGGCTGGTCTGGAACTCCTGACCATCAGTGATCAGACCACATTGGCCTCCCAAAATGCTGGAATTCTAGACATGAGCGACCGTGCCCAGCTAAAACATAATTTTTTTTAAATGTGTTTTGCTGGATCTCAATGATGTGAGTTAAAACATCTATCTTTTAATTTTAACTTCATGATTTTAATAGTCTGTAAATCTTCATAAACTCCTTGTGCTGCGTGTACATTTTAAACTTTTGTACTTTAATAACTGAAGTTGTGAAGATCCCAGGAATGATGTGGAAGTTCACTTAAATGAGTCACTGGACCATTCACTACATATTTACAGCGCCCTCTTAGCCCTGGGACTCCTGCCCCCACAGCTGCCTGGGGAGTTTATGGCTTGAATCATCCCTCCAGCTCTCTATCTTCTCTTCCTCGTCTCTCATTTTAACTTCATTATTTTCACTGGCCCTGGCCCCTTGCTGAAAACCTCAGGTGTCTCCCAACTGGGGGGAAAAAATTCTCTTACAGCAAGGTTTCCATTCCCTGTTTCTGTTGTGTAGTCCTCAGAGGCTGGCTCCAGGATGTGGCTGCATGCTGGTGATTTGTGCTACATGTCCTCTTGTTTAGTCACTGAAAGAGACACCTGCCCCTTCCATTGCATGAAGTCACTCAAGTGAAGGCTGAAAAATGCCCAACTTCCATGTGCAGGGGCTCTGAGTCTCCTCCACCTTCTCCGACCTCTCTCCTCCTTTGAGCCTGCGGTGTCCCTTTTATTGATCTTTGTTCAGCAGCACCTTTCACACTGTAGGTCTTGTGAATCCACATGCCAAGTCACTATCCCAGGGAGTCCTGGCCAGGTTGGTCTCGTGTATGGTCTGAGAGGGACTCGTGGGTGAGAAGCCAGAGTGTCCCACTTAGGGTTTTCGGTTTCCTCTCCCACCTAAGCCCCCTTTGAGGAAAGGGACAGTGTTCTTGCTCCGCTTTATTTTCCAGTAACCAGCGTCCTGCCAACATTGATTAACTTGATTAAATTGATACCTGCAATTTAAAATATACATGAGCGTTTGCTGAGACAGGTAGAGTCTGTCTCTGATTTAGCATAGTGTTTGTGCAAATACAAAGCAGGTGTCTAGACAAAGCCCCATCTTTGCAGAGCTCCCTCTGACACCTCTTTCTGGGGTTCCCTACAATTCTGGTTTCAAGAGCTGATGGGCAACTTAGGACAGGGATACCTGGGAGCCCTTCAGAGTCTGGTTCTACTGAAACACAGATGCTGGCATTCCTTTCCTTCCTCCCTACAATCATCCCCTTCAGATAACTGATGACATTTTCATTTCTCACCGCTCTGTTATCTGGAAATGCTGTGAGCTTATACATTGCAATGGTGAGACTACAGTTGGTAATGCTAAAAGCCCTTTTGTACATGTGCATATAGATGACCCTGGAATGATTTTCCAGTGCACTTGATTGCCTCCTGGGTTGAAAAGCAAAGCTAGGGCTCTGGAGTTGACAACATCAGAATCAGGGGAGGAGAGGATGGGGCAGAGTGCAGAAGAGGAGGGAGGAGAGGGTGTGGTGTTCCTGGGCAGGTACTCCTGCTGTAACGCCCATCAGGCTGAGCACCAGGCCATCTCCTGTCTCCTGTCTCCTGCAGCTCCTTCCTGGCACCTTACCCATGTTGAATTGAATATGTATTTGTGTGTATGTAAAGCTGATCAGACTTTTTATGGAGAAGCTATAAAACCAGTAGACGTGGAAAATAAAATACTTCTACGCCATTGAATCTCCAAATGATATTTTTATCTTGCTATAAATTAAAGTTAATGAAACTTTAAATGATACTCTCACTTTGTCACAAGCTTCAACCAGGGATTATCAAACTACCACCCACAGGCCACATCCCGCCCCCAGCGTGTAGTGGGGCCTGTGAGCTAAGAATGGTGTTTATGTTTCTAAATATTCCATGATGTGAAAATTACATGAAATGTAAATTTATATGTCCAGAATGGTTTTCTTGGCACATAGCCATGCTCATTTACAGCTGCCTTTGCACTGCAGTAGCAGAGTTGAATGGCTGTGAGAGACACCATATGGCCCACAAAGCCAAAAGTGTTTCTATCCCGCTCTTTCTGGAAGACCGTGCCGACCCTCAGCTGGAGCCAGCAGGTCAGTTTTCAGGGACAGATCGCAGGACAGGGATCCCCATGCCATTGTCTCCATGCTTCTCCTGCAGCCAGGTCTGCACACACAGTGACAGTAATAATCCCATGCATGAATGTAGCCGGTTGAAAAGAAATTGCAGGGCTTCGGTAGTCTTCATGTCATTCCTTTGAGTTAATTGAGTCCTATGTTATTGTTGGAAAAATAAAGATATAAAGAATTACATGTTTTGGCATTGGTCCTTATAAAGGAGCTGAAGTGAGGATATAAAGTCCCTGACTCTTGGTTCCACCTCCACCTAATTCTCCTAGAGACCCTTGCCATGACACCGCCTGGATTTGAGAGTCTGTAGGGGTCGGGGTGTGGCTGACTCACATGGATCTCCTCTCACCTGTTAGGATGCTTTACAAGCATCAGGTGCTTTTTTAAGATTAAGTAATGTTTTCAGTTGACACATAATAATTGTGCATATTTATGGGATACAGTGTGATGTTTCAATACGCATATATGTTGTATGATTTAATACTGAAGTGGCATGTTGCCTATTGGTTCAGAGCGACAGTGGTACCTTAGAGACAGTTCAGTCAAGCACTTTGTCTTCTAGACCAGGGTTTGAGGCTCAGATAAGTGGAACAGTTTGCTCCAGGTCAATCTACTAGTGCATGTCCGAGCTGATCAAGAAGCCAGGGTTCTGAGTTCCACCAGATACTCCCATTGCTCCTGTCTTCTCACTAGACAGTAAGATGCCTCTAAAGTGATAAGCAGGTATGCGATGTGTCAAGACAGATCTGAGTTCTCTGAAGTTCTCCTGGGGGTTAAACCTAAACTAAGAACCCAGTACTTGGTAATATTACCCTCTCCAGTTAGCTGTCTGATCTGTACCTCTCTCTGTGGGATGTCCTAAATGACTAAAAAGGGTGGGGCAAGGCGGTAAAGAGGAAGAACAGCAGAGCTGCAGTCAGCAGTTCAGATACTATCTCACTGCATTTCTTTTTAAGGACTTCTTTTCCTTAACTTTCTTTTAAACTTGATTTCTTCCTGTAGCTTTACACTTACAAATACAGTTATTTTTATTCATCATTAAACCGGGTCTCAGGATGGTTGTGTGTCTCTAACAGATGAGAGATGCAGTAGTATTTGCAGCGCGTGCCGGTGTGCAGACAGGAGTGAGCCCTGAGCCACCACCACACGAAGCAAGAAGTGGTGTGTGTAGAGCTTAATATGGATGGATAGACAGACAGACATGATTTAGACAAATTCATGTAACTATGCAATTCACCAATTTAAGGTGTACAATTTAATGGTTTTTAGTGCATTCACAGAGTTGTTCAGCCATCACTACAATCTCAAAAAGAAACCTCTACCTCTTACGCCATCTCCCACCTCCCAGGCCCAGCCCCACACTCCTCAGCCCATCCCACTTATCCGTTTTCCACCTCTGTCCGTTTCTTTGTTCTGGACATTTTGTAAACATGGCACAGTTTGTGGCCTTTTGTGTCTGGCATCATTCTCTGAGCACTGTGTGTCCCGAGTTCTTAATGACTGATTGTTGTGTGGATGGATGACGTTTTGTTTGTCCATCATCAGCTGAGAGACACTTGGTAGTTTCATTTTTTTGGCCCCAATTAATGCTACTATGAGCATTTATTTACAAGTGTTGATGTGGACCTGCTTAAATACGTGGAATGACAACCCCTCAGATGTTAGTAACTAAAGCTTTTCTGTTTTCTTCATCTGTGCCTTTTGCCATGATATCATTGAATTCAGGAGTTTCAATAATTGTGTGTAAAAAAACATCTTGAATAAAAACCTTCCACCTTAAAGATGCAAGAGGGAAAATAAGAAATTCTCCAGAAAGATTAATTGAAGAAGGAAGAAGCATCTCACGGTCAGCACTTGTCAAGTGAGGCCTGGTGGTCAGAGCCGCCTCTGTGACTAACACAGGAGTCTCCAGGAGTCAGGCCTTGGAGCATGTGCGCCATTCGTTTTGAGACAGGAAGTGAGAGGTGATTGGGAGTCTCCAGGAGTCTCCAGGAGTCGGGCCTTGGAGCGTGTGCGCCATTCGTTGTGAGACAGGAAGTGAGAGGTGATTGGGAGTCTCCAGGAGTCGGGCCGTGTGCGCCATTTGTTGTGAGACAGGAAGTGAGAGGTGATTGGGAGTCTCCAGGAGTCGGGCCGTGAAGC
>CM052651.1:155388989-155425554 GCA_028533165.1 Leontopithecus rosalia
ACTACTCCCAGATGTCTGGGACAGCACCGCCTCACGCTGCTCTGTGCTGTGCACGCATGTGTCCACTCCCAGATGTCTGGGACAGCACCGCCTCACGCTGCTCTGTGCTGTGCACGCATGTGTCTACTCCCAGATGTCTGGGACAGCACTGCCTCATGCCGCTCCGTGCTGTGCACATGTGTGTCTACTCCCAGATGTCTGGGACAGCACTGCCTCATGCCGCTCCGTGCTGTGCACACGTGTGTCTACTCCCAGATGTCGGGGACAGCACCGCCTCACACTCCTCTGTGCTGTGCTCCATGCGTCCCTAAACCCAGAATCCTAGGAGAGCACCGTTCATTCTGGTTGACAGAGAAACCCTTAGATTAGAACAGTTAACTGAAGAAGTTGAAACCAAAAGGGAAACGTTTATGTTTTGAGGGACGAGTTTATCAGCACAGTCAGCCCTTTCAGGCTGTGACCTTTTTACCAGCTTAATGTCTTTTGTTGTTGTTGTTTAGAGTTTATATTTAATCCCTCATTGAGTTGCCATTGAAATGCTCATTTCTGCCTGTGGAATTTTCCTTCTTTCATACACTCTGCACACTTCCACCAGAGATTACCAGGTGTTGAAAGAACTCTCCTGCCATTTATTTATTAATCTTTGCCATACCCAGAATAGCTATAGCACATCTGCTCTAAGTTTTGTTTCTGTGAGGATTCTTTAACCCCGAGCAGTTTATAAGAAGAGCTTGAGACTTGAGAGCCCAGGGCTCTTGGTTTGGACTTGACTTAGTGGACGCATGGCACACACCATGCCACCCACTAGGAGGATGTATAACTCAGAGTCCCGTTCACCATCACCTCTCCCTGAGAACTTGTTCTCGTTCATGTCCCACAGTAAAGTTTCTTATTAGTTCATTCCACTTGTTTTAAAGAAAAAAAGATGTTCAGTGCCTCTTCTGTGCCAGGCTGTGAAGAGAATGGGATATCATGAGAGATGCCTGGCCTTGTCGGATCTGTATCCTAGTGGGGGAAATAGGAAGCAGGAAGCAGAACCAGTAAGCGGTCAGCTTAGATGGGCCTGCAAAGGGGCAGCCATTGCCCTGGAAAGCTGAGAAGCAGAGCTGAGCTCTGAGCTTCCAGTTGTGGGCAGGATGGGCTGCACCTTTATTTGGCCACGTTAAAAAGGGCTATTTTTGGGAGGCCGAGGCAGGTGGATCACGAGGTCAGTGATTTGAGACCAGCCTGAGCAACATGGTGAAACCCCGTCTCTACTAAACATACAAAAAAATTAGCCAGGTATGGTGGCAGGCACCTGTAATCCCTGCTGCTCGGGAGGCTGAGACAGGAGAACCACTTGAACCCGGGAGGCGGAGTTTGAAGTGAGGCGAGACCATGCCATTGCACTCCAGCCTGGGTGACAAAGCAAGACTCTGTCTCAAAACAAAAACAAAACAAAACAAAGGTGGCGGGGATGGGGGGCTGTTTGAGCTAAGACTGGAAAAAATAAGAGAATTATTCAGCTTTCTGGGAGAAGAGTGTGCTAAGGAGATGGCCAGTGCCAGGGGTGGGAGTGTGCCTACGTCAGGAAAATTAGGAGGAGCGAGGGACAGGGCTGGAGCCACGGCCCAGGCAGCCTGGTGAGGGGTTTCTCTAGCGTTTATTCTGAGGGAAATGGGGACCTTCCTCAAGACTTGGAGCAAAGGAATGACATGACTCAACTTACCTTTTGGAAGGATCAGCCTGGTGGCTCTGTTAAAAGTAGGCTGTAGAACAGGGGTCCTTCAGTGGGGATCTGTGGTCTGAAACAGGAGAAAACACATCTTTGTTTTCACTAACTTCTAACTGAAATGTATCGTTTCCTTTATGATATAGTCAACCAATCATAGTAGTAATGCAGCACCTGCGATTGTTGGCGATGGAAATCGCAGATGTTTTCATTGCAGTTGGAGAAGTCCCATATTGTTCACTCTCATCATTTCCTCAGAACTGGTCATTAGGTCCACCGCAGGTCTTACTTAAAGCTTATGCATGTTGCGTACTTCTTAGCTAAAGTGCTTGGGACCAGAAGTGTTTCAGATTTTTGAATATTTGCATTATACTTACCAGTTGAACAGCTCTAATCCAAAAGTCTGAAATCCAAAATGCCCCCATGAGTGTTTTCCTTCATTGTCATGTCAATGTTCAAAAAGTTTTGGATTTGGGAATATTTTAGATTTTGTATTTTCATAATAGGGATGCTAAACCTATATAAAAAGGAGGGCAAATTATTGTATCATACATTTGATTTTTATGTTATTTTGCAAGCTATCTCATAATTAATTTCTTTATAAATCTGTGTATTTTTTATGCACATTAAATGTTGTTCTAAGGAAGTGTTCACAGGCTTCATCAGACTTCCAGAAAGATTCATAATACAAAAGATACTTTGTTGGCTTTTCTTTTCCAAATTAACCTATCCATCACCTACATAGTTACCTTTGTGTGTGCACATGTGTGGGGGGAAGTGGGGGGTAAAAACACCTAAGATCTACTTCTCTGCATCTATTGAGATAATCATGTGGTTTTTGTCTTTGTTTCTGTTTATGTGGTGAAGTAACGTTTATAGATTTGCATATGTTGAACCAGCCTTGCATCCCCGGTATGAAGCCTACTTGATCGTGGTGGATAAGCTTTTTGATGTGCTGTGGGATTCAGTTTGTCATTGTTTTATTGAAGATTTTTGCATCAATGTTCATCATGTATATTGGCCTGTAGTTTTCTTTTTTAGTTGTGTCTCTGCCGGGTTTTAGTATCAGGATGATGTTGGTCTCATCGAAAGAGTTAGGGAGGATTCTCTCTTTTTATATTGTTTGGAATAGTTTCAACAGGAATGGTACCAGCTCCTCTTGGTATGTCTGGTAGAATTCAACTGTGAACCTGTCTGGACCTGGACTTTCTTGGGTCGGTAGGCTATTAATTGCTGTCTCAACTTCAGACCTTGTTATTGGTCTATTCAGAGTTTCAGCTCCTTCTTGGCTTAGTCTTGGGAGTGTGCAAGTGTCCAGGAATTTATCTGTTTCTTCCATATTTACTGGTTTATGTTCATAGACTTGTTTGTAGTAATCTCTGATGGTAGTTTCTATTTCCGAGGAATGGTGGTGATCTCCCCTTTATTGATTTTTATTGCATCTATTCTATTCTTCTCTCTTTTCATTTTTATTAGTGTAGCTAGCAGTCTCTTTTGTTGATCTTTTCAGAAAACCAGCTCCTAGATTTATTGATTTTTTTTGAAGGGTTTTTTGTGTCTCTATCTCCTTCAGTTCTGCTCTGATCTTAGTTATTTCTTGTCTTCTGTTAGGTTTTTAGTTTTTTTGATCTTGCTCCTCTAGCTCTTTCAATTTTGACAGTAGGGTGTCGATTTTAGATCTTTCCTTGTTTCTCATGTAGGCATTTATTGCTATAAATTTCCCTCTAGACACTGCTTTAAATGTGTCCCATAGGATCTGGTACGTTATATCTTCATTCTCATTGGTTTCAAAGCACATTTTTATTTCTGCCTTCATTTCATTGTTTGTCCATTCGTCATTCAGGAGCAAGTTGTTCAGTTTCCATGTGATCGTGCGGTTTTGAGTGCTTTTCTTAATCCTGAGTTCTAATTTGATTGTGCTGTGGTCTGAGACAGTGTTTGTTATGATTTCTGTTCTTTTGCATTTGCTGAGGAGTGATTTACTTCCAATTATGTGGTCAATTTTGGAGTAAGTGCAGTGTGGTGCTGAGAAGAATGTGTATTCTGTGGATTTGGGGTGGAGTGTAATGTCTGTTAGGTCCACTTGGTCCAAATCTGCATTCAAGTCCTGGATATCCTTGTTGCTTTCTGTCTCACTGATCTGTCCAGTATTGTCAGTGGAGTGTTAAAGTCTCCCACTAGTGTTGTGTGGGAGTCTAAGTCTCTTTGTATGTCTTTAAGAACTGGCTTTGTGTATCTGGGTGCTCTTGCATTGGGTGCATAAATAGGATAGTTAACTCTTCTTGTTGCATTGATCCTTTTACCATTATGTAATGCCCTTCTTTGTCTCTTTTGTTCTTTGTTGGTTTAAAGTCCATTTTATCAGAGACTAGAATTGCTACCTCTGCTTTTTTTTGCTCTCCATTTGCTTGGTAAATCTTCTTCCATCCCTTTATTTTGAGTCTATGTGAGCCTTTGCATGTGAGATGGGTCTCCTGAATACAGCACACTGATCTGATGTGTCTTGACTTTTTATCCAGTTTGCCAGTCTATGTCTTTTGATTGGAGCATTTAGGCCATTTGCATTAAATGTTAATATTGTTATGTTTGAATTTGAGCCTGCCATTTTGTTGCTGGCTGGTTGTTTTGCCCATTAACTGGCATGGCACCTTCATTGTGTTGTTCTTCTTTACCATTTGGTACGTTTTTGCGGTTGTTGGTACTGGTAGCTCCTTTCCCTGTTGATTACTTCCTTTAGTAGTTCCTGTAAGTCATGAAGTCATCAGGTCTTGTAGTGACAAAATCTCTCAGAAATTGCTTGTCCGTAAACTATTTTATTTCTCCTTCACTTATGAAGCTTAGTTTGGCTGGATATGAAATTCTGGGTTGAAAGTTCTTTTCTTAAAGGATATTGAATATTGGCCCCAACTCCCTTCTAGCTTGCAGAGTTTCTGCCGAGAGATCCGCTGTAAGTCTGATGGTCTTTCCTTTGTGGGTGACTCGACCTTTCTCTCTGGCTGCCCTTATAATTTTTTTCTTCATTTTAGCCCTGGTGAATCTGACAATTATGTGCCTTGGGGTTGCTCTTCTTGAGGAATATCTTTGTGGCGTTCTCTGTATTTCCTGGATTTGAATGTTGGTCTGCCTTGTTAGGTTGGGAAAGTTCTCTTGGATAATATCTTGAAGAGTGTTTTCCAACTTGGATTCATTCTCCCCGTCACATTCAGCTATGCTGATGAAGCGTAGATTAGGTTTTTTCACATAATCCCATAGTTCTTGGAGGCTTTGTTCATTTCTTTTCACTCTTCTTTTCTCTAATCTTGCCTTCTCATTTTATTTCATTGATTTGATCTGCTGTCTCTGATATCCTTTCTTCTGCGTGATTGATTCGGCTGTTGACACTTGTGCATGCCTCAGGAAGTTCTTGTGCTTTATCTTTCAGCTCCATCAAGTCATTTATGTTCTTCTCTAAGGTGGTTATTCTAGTTAGCATTTCATCTAACCTTTTTTCAAGGTTCTTAGTTTCTTTGCATTGGGTTAGAATATGATCTTTTAACTCAGAGAAGTGTATTGTCCACCTTCTGAAGCCTGCTTCTGTCAATTCGTTAGATTCATTCTCTTTTTTTGTTCCCTTGATGGTGAGGAGTTGTGATCCCTGGGAGGAGGAGAGGGGTTCTGTTCTTTGATGTTTTCATATTTTTTGCACTGTTTTTTTCCCATCTTCATGGATTTATCTCCCTTTAATCTTTGAGGTTGGTGATTTCAGGAGGAGTCTTTGTGAGTGGACGGTTCTTCTGTTGAGGTTGGAGCTGTATCTTTTTTGACCTGTAGAGGCGTTGCTGGGTTCTCTTGGGTTCAGTCAGGTTGTTGGGTGGGTGGTCCTTCCCTGGGGTTTGTTTGCAGGTGAGATTGGCCAATGCCTTCCCAATGGCATCTCTCCTTCCCCAGCTGGATCTTCCTGATTGGGGTCAAGCTGGTGTATTTGCTGCCAAGCTCTCTAACAAGGGCTTCAGTTTGAGCTCTGTGGAGGTGGGGCCTGCCAGGCCTTATGGTCTGTTCCCCTGCTTTCAACCCTGCCTCCCTCTGTGGGAAGGTCCGTCCTGCTGGCGTTAGTCCAAACTCCCACCCAGGTCCCTGCAGCCACTTGCCCAAGCTGCTCCGATTTGCTTCAACTACCCTCTCGTGGACCGTCGTGGCTTGAGGGAAGCACAGGATCTGAAATGGAGCACCAAGGGGGTGACGCCCCCAATCCTCCGAGCCGGCTGCACATTTCAGGTGGGGACGTGCCACCCCTCCCCGCGTCTTGATTTGAACCCCTGGGCGGCTCTCACCCTGCGGCTCCTTCCGTGGGCCTAAAATTCAGTGCCCTGTCAGTCCCACAGAAATGAACCTGGCACCTCGTTTGGAATCGTGAAGCGCCCTAGCCCTCTCAGTCTCATTCGTTGGGAGCTGCATTCCAGTGCTGGCTTCTCTTGGCCATCTTGGTGCCCCCTCCTGTTTGTTTTTGTGTGATTTGCAGGAGTTCTCATTGCTGGTCAGATTGCAGAGCGGTACAGCCACCTGGATGGTCATGAGGCGGTTTCTTACAAAGCTTAAACAGGTCTTAGCCTGCAGTCCAGGTGGCACCCCTTGCTGTGGCCACACCACAGCCTGTACATAGAGGTTTCAGCAGCACTGTTCGTAATTACCAAAACTTGGAAGCAGCCAAGATGCCCTTCAGTGGATGATGAGATGAATGAACTGGCCCATCGGGACAATGGAATATTAAAAATAAGTCTATCAAGCTGTGAAAAGACATGGAGAAAACTTAAATGCATGGTACTAAGTGAAAGAAGCCAATCTGAAAAAGCTGCTTACTCTCTGATTCCAACAATAGGAAGTCTGGAAAAGGGAGAACTGCGGAAACAGTGGAAAGATCGCTGCTTGCCAGGGGCTTAGGGGTGGGAGGGCAAGCAGGCAGGCAGGAGGATCTTAGGGCAGGGCATCTGCTCTGTACGATGCTCTCATGGTGGGTCCAGGTCATTACACAGATGTCCAAACCCACAGAAGGTACACCACCAAGAGTGAGCCCTCATGTCAGCTGTGGACTTGAGGGACATGTCAGTGTGGGTTCATCGATTATGACAGATGTGTCCCCCAGGGGTTGGTGGGTGGAGGCATTGATCTGTAGAGAAGCAGAGGGTAGGTGGGAAATCTCTGTACCTTCCTCTCAATTTTGCTGGGACCTAAAACTGCTCTAAAAAAAAAGTCTTTTTTTCTAAGTTAATTATTTTAAAAGATAAATAAAACTGATAAACCTGTAACAAAATTAATCAAGAAAAGGAGAAAGCAGAAATTGCCAGTATTTGGCATGAAAAAGGGGCATCTGTATATATAGATGCAAACTAAAGAGAAGAGAGAATATTTATACCAATATATTTGAAACTTCAGGTAAAATGTGTGCCATAAAGAGTAATAGTGAAAAAAAAGTTTTCAGGTAAAATGAACATATTCCTTGAAAAACACAACCAGTAAGACTGAAGTATGAAGAAATAGAAAACTTGAATGGTTCAGTGTCTACTGAAGACATTGAGTCTGAAATAAAAACTCTTCCCACTAGGAAACCTCAAGATTAGAGGGCTTCCCTGTGAGCTTTTCCAGACACCTAAGGAGGAAACAGCATCTGTGCTACACTCATTCTTCTAGAGAGCAGCAGAAGAAAGAAGGCTTTCTAACTGTTTTTATAAGTCCAGCAAAATCCTGATAGAAAAATCTAACAAAGACCTCACAAGAAATAAAAATTTAGGCCGCTTTGTATCATGAAAATAAATTCAAAGCTGCCAAGCAAAATATTAGCAAATCAAATCCAGCAATGTATAAAAGTAAGAATACATGGTGACCAAGTTGGGTTTATTTTTGGAATGCAGGGTTGATTTAATATTTGAAAACCATTGTAAAGAACAGTAAATAAGAAAAAGCATATAATGGATGCTAAAAAATATTTGATGAAATTCAGTCCTGTTCCTGGCAGTCACCTTAAGGCTTCTGTAGGAAATAGACATCTCACTAACACGTCTTGTTAGTCAGAATCTACTCGGCCCTATGTACTTGTATAATGGTTGCTCTTTTTAAAAACGAGTGCTGTTTTGGATAATGTAGTACAACAAAAAGTGTCATTTTAGGATAAAGTAGTGCTGTGCAACAAAAATTGTTTTGATTCAACCTTAGATTAACTTTTGGTTCATCCCAGTTCATGATAAGTTTCTTAAAATGGTTAGCAAGCTTCTTTTATTTTCATAAGTGAAGCCTTAACTTCTAAAGGGGCTAAAATACCTGTCACTTTTTTCCTAATGTATTTAAAACAGCTCTTGGTTAATCTGAGCTCATAGATAAACCAGATAATGATGGATTCAATTGCACCTACCTCATTCATGGACTCATTATGGACTCATGACACTTGCTAGATATCAGTATCACTTTGCCTGGGGACAGCATAGGCCAAGAGGTAGAGAGTATCTCATGCAGCATTCTCGCTAAATGCAGGAACCCCTCTGTAGCGTCCTAGGACAGCTTCCCTGTTTGAGAACAGTCAGAATGTCAGACATCCAGGAAAATTTGACAGGGAAAAGAAGCATTTCATATTGGTATGATCTTAATTTGCAGAGATTATCAGCCTACCAACCTAGTGAGATACGTAAGCTGTTTTATTCTTAGATGGTAAGTATTCATTTAAAATTAGATCTTTAATACCAAATACTGATAATTTATAACAATTACGATTTTTTAAATGCAGTAAACTTAATAGTATCTAAAATGATACTCTCTTGGCTTCCCTATTTGTCCCTTTGCCTTTGAAGAAAGTTGTTCAGGAAAGAATGCACCCAGAGTGAATGATCATGTGAGCTTTTTCCTAGTGGACACAGTTTTCACCATTTCTGTTCTCAGCCTAGTGGTTCCTAGGAGGCAGGAGACACTGTGCTCACTGCCTGTGTGTGTAGAGCAGTCTGAATAAGTGTCTGAGGTTTTAATGGATGGATGGATGGATGGATGGATGGATGGATGAAGACATGCTCATACTGAAGAGGCACCCTCATTTCTGTCAGCTGAGGTTGTTCCCAAGGTCTCTGTAATCAGTAGAGCTGGTGAAGCTCAGCTTTGCAGATACAGCTGTGCTGATGCTGTCCAGTTACTGAGCGAGCATCCTTTCTGAGCAGAGTAACTTTGCAGTGCTGAGATTCTCACAGGTATCTGTTTTTTGCATGTGTGACTCCTGTCTTAGATTTTTGGTGTGTGTTCTGGTCTCCACAGCCCGATTACATCAACTCCAGAGCCGTGCAGCTGGGCTCCCTTCTCGTCCGTGGCCTCACTACTCTGGTTCTAGTTAACAGCGCGTGTGGCTTCCCATGGAAAATGAGTGACTTCATGCCTTGGAATGTATTTGACGGGAAGCTTTTTCATCAGAAGTACCTGCAATCTGAAAAGGGTTATGCCGTCGAGGTTCTTTTAGAACAAAATGTGAGTTCGCAGATGGCTACCTTTCACCAGAAACATCCCTGTAGTTCCCGGCTACACAAATAACATGAAGTTGACTATTTTCATTTTTCACATTTGATGCTTGCCTAATAAAGGATTCCATTATTCCGTTAAACCGGGAACACATGATTTGAAGCATTAGGCTTCAGTGTCAACATAACTAATACAGGCTGAATACCCCTTATCTGAAATACTTAGGACCAGAAGTGTTTTGGATTTTGAATGTTTTTGGAATTTTGGAACGTTTGCATATACAGTTGACCCTTGAACAATGCAAGGGTTAAGGGCTCCAAACCCTCGTGCAGTGGAAAGCCTCCATATAATTTTTTACTCCTCCAAAATTTTACTACAAAGAGCCTACTGTTGACCAGAAGCAGTCAATTAGCACATCGTTTATGTTATATATGTATTATATATTGTATTCTGACAATAAAGTAAGCTGGAGAAAAGAAAATGTGATTAAGAAAGTCATAAGGAGAGAACTATATATATATTTCCTGTTCATTAAATGGAGGTGATCATCACCACACTGAGTGGGCTGAGGAGGAGGAGGAGGAGGAAGAGGGTGGGGCTTGCTGCCTCAGGTGTGGCAGAGGCCAAAGAAAATGCCCACGTTGGTGGATCTATGCAGTTCAAACCCATGTTGTTCAAGGGTCGACTGGACAGACATCATGAAATAGCTCGGGGATGAGACCCAAGTTTAAACACAGAATTCATGTATGTCTCATATACACCTTATGTATACAGCCTGGAGGTTATTTTATACTGTATTTTTAGTGACGTTGTGCATGGCACAGTGTTTTGACTGCATCTATCACGAGATCAGGTGTGGAATGTCCCACTTATGGCATCATGTTGCTGCTCAAAAAGTTTTAGATTTTGGATTTTCGGATTAGGAGTGCTTAGCCTATAGCTTCTGCCAAAATTCTTAAATAGGGTTCAGGACTTCCAAACTTAACACTTAGGTGGGGCAAGCGTCAGACAACCAGTCTGACGCATTTTTAATTTTTGAAGTGCTTTTTACTCTTCTCCCCATTACACACACACACACACACACACACACACACCCCTACATATACTTTTTTTTTGAGACAGGGTCTTGCTGTGTTGTCCAGCCTGGAGTGCAATGGTGCAATCTCTGCTGACTGCAAACTTCCATCTCCAGCACTTGAGTTATCCTCCCTCCTCAGCCTTCTGAGTAGCTGGGACTGCAGGTGCACACCACCATACCCAGCTAATTTTTGTGTTTTCAATAGAGATGAGGTTTTTCTGTGTTGCCCAGGAACTGCTGGGCTCAAGTGATCCGCCTCCCTCAGCCTCCCAAAGTGCTGGGATTGAGCCACTGTGACCAGCCCCTCTCCCTTTTCTAATGATGAACTAACACTCCCTGCAGAAGTGCCCCCACAGATATCAGACTCATCTGATAGGTGTAGTTACGGTTTATTACTTGAAAATACTCCCCAAAGGCTGCCAGTTTAGCTGGGGATGCTGGCTGCTGTCCAGCTTTATAAATACAGTTGCTACATGACTCCTGGAAGATTTCCAAATAAGGCCTCAAGCCAAGCTCATTTGGAATGTGTTTTAATACCCACAGGGATGTGAAAAGCAGTGTGATCCGTGAGAGAGCGTACCGGTCTGTCACAGTAGAGCACTCCAAGCTTTCATAGCAGAGAGAACACATTTCGTAATGTGTTGCCATCACTGTGTCTCACACACACACACACACAGATTCCAGAGTGGCGTAGGACTGTAAGTATTTAGAACTTAGCAGCCTGAATTTTGTAGAGAGCAAAAGCAGAATAAGAGGAGAAATAGCCTCCTCATAAGCCCGTAAGTATTGGAAGGTAGACTATAGAAATGAAAGGTAAAGTAGCCTTATTGGACCACAGCCTGTAAATCATCCATCATGGATCTTTTCCTTTCTTTATTCAATTTCTTGACCAAGTTCCAAGTGATTAGAGGTTCTAGTTAAAAAAAAAAAACTTACAGGATAGAATATTCAGTAATAAAACAGGAAGCTTGGAGGAAAGGTTGAATGTTCCATGTTCCGTTTCTTGATCTGCTATTTTTTGGGGTTTTTTTGTTGTTGTTTGTGTTTTTTTGACCATGGCTTTTCTGCTGAATGTTCTTATAACATTCAGCAGATTATATATTAAGATTATATATTCTGCTTATTATATATTAAGTAGAATATATAATAAGAATTGAAAGATTAAGATATATTAAATACATACACTTTTTAAAGGTAAGATTGTGTGGTAATCACCTAAATTGTCATAATGGGACTGAAAGATTCTTTTTTAGAAATGATTGTTTAACCTACAGAAGCTGCTTGGTGTTATTTTTCTGGGGGATGTGGGAGAATATGTTCTCTAAGAACCTCTTGTGATGTGATCTTGCTGAAGGAGAACTGTACTGTGGTTCATGGCTGGGAGCAGGGTACGGCTACCATTGCTGCCTAGCCTTGGGAACAGCGTGGGAGGGTGTCCCATAAGCTTCCTTCCAGCCACATCTGGCCCGTTACATCTCATTTGCATCTGGTCTGTTTGCAGAGATCTCGGCTCACCAAATTCCACAACCTGAAGGCAGTTGTCTGCAAGGCCTGCATGAAGGAGAACAGACGCATCACTGGCCGAGTCCACTGGGGCTCGCACCATGCAGGTGGGAAAGGGCCAGGTGCTTTGAGATGCCCCAAAAGCATAGACCCTAACTGCTTCCCACATTTTGTTGATAAATGAATTCTAAGAAGAGGCTGATACAGTTGGATGAAAACAGTAGAATTTAAATGATAGGGCTGAGTGTGGTGGCTTATGCCTGTAATACCAGCACTTTGGGAGGCCAAGGCAGGTGGATCACTTGAGATCACGAGTTCAAGACCAGCCTAGACCACTGGTGAAACCCTGTCTCTATTAAAAATACAAAAATTAGTCGGGCATGGTGGTGCATGCCTGTAATCCGAGCTACTCAGTAGGCTAAAGAAGGAGGATTGCTTGAATCTGGGAGGTGGAGGTTTCAGTGAGCTGAGATAATGCCCCGGCACCCCAGCTTGGGTGACAGAGCGAATCTCTGTCTCAAAAAAAAAAAAGGAAAGAAAAAGAAAATGTTAGATCTCTACACAGTGGTTTAAATTTTGGTGCCAATAGGAAAATTTCTCAGAAAGGACTCACTTATTAATTAAATAATTAAAAACTCTTTCTCTAGGTATGTGACCTCCTGTCTAGGATTCTCTGAAAGAGGGGCTGCTTAGGTAGTGTTTGTTTATTTGACAAGAGTTTAGGTTTATTTTTTTTATAATAAAAGCATATTAGAAACATTAACTGTAAAGGAAATAATTAAAAAGGAAATGTAAATGGCCTTTAATTCTGTCTCATAAAGATAACAAGTATGGACTTCTGCCGAGGTTTCTGTGTGTGGATCTCGTTCTGAGTTTACTCCATGCAGTTTTGCGTTGTGCTTTCCCAGTTAGCACTTAACTTAGGGCACAAACACCACAGGGTCTTCCACCACAGAATAGCTTGTTCTCTGTTTGGAACCTTCTGTGGAGCACCGTGGACTATCACAATACCTTTAAATCAAAGGAATTTCTATTAGGCCTTCTCGTGAAGACAAACAGGACAAGGCATCAGGGACTGGGAAGTTACGGAAATGTTAAAGCACACAGTGTGTGTGAATAAAGTTTGTGGAGAATGGGGAGAAGCTCGCAAGTCCCAGAAGTGCTGCTTGATCCCTCGCCCAGGGCGCCAGAGGAATGGGCTTGGTCACGGGCACCATGGCCTGTGTGGGTCCAGTGGGGTCCCAGGGAAGAGCAGTGGTTGGGCTGCTCAAGTCTGTATTTGCAGTGTTTGCCCTCTCACCACCAATGCCACATACTTCTGGGGTTAGAGTTTCATACACAGGTCTGTGACTCCACTCCTGAGCCTGGTTCTCCTTAAATCTGCACCTTTTCATCAGCCCTCCTCACTTAAGTACAGGAAAACTGCTGGCCTGGTGCCACCTTGCCACACTCTTACATGATGTGTCATTTGGGTTAAGACGTTTGAGAACTTGCTAATCCTCTGACCATGTGTTCCCACAGGGAGGTGGGGAAGACAGGGCTCCGGCTCCCACAGGACGGGCTCTGGGTATAGCCGTTCTGGTCAGGGACAGCCGTGGCGAGACCAGGGACCAGGTAAGGAGGCCGATGGTCACTCTACTGGGCCACCTGCATGGCGCTGCCTCTCACCTTGTGCTTTTGCTGATAACTGCCTTCCTCTGTTTCAAAAATAGGTTGTATATGTATTTATAGTAAATAAACATACCTATATCTAATTTTTATCGTTTAGTGAAATAAATAATTTTCATGCTTGATGTTAGCCCTGTCTGCTCCTGGCCACTTGATTCATTTTCTATCAGTTCATTCTGCTCAAGATTCAGTTTTTGTAATTTACTCTCTAGAAGGTGCTTGTAAAATTTACATGTGGAAGGTCCATTGTTCTCATGAAAAAAATGACAGGTTATATAGTGTTTCACCAATAGCCATGTTCAGGTAGCAGCATTCAGGGATTTTCCGTGGCTTGGATTATAGTTTGAAGTAGGAAATAGCCCCAACCCTTTGTTTTTTACGCATGTTGTACAGGTGTTCGTTTTAATGTGTGTATTTTGCTGAATTTAAATACATAGAGAACATCACATCAGTATTTGAGCTCAAATTCCTTATAGTTTGAGGCCCAAACTTTATGCAATTTGAAATTACCTAGTATTTATAATTTAATCCCTTGAAATCTAGATCAACCTTTAATTTCTGGTATTTGTGACTTTGGCAATGTCTAAAATGCGTAGAGACTTTCCAGGCTGCTCTCATTCCCTGCAGCACAGCAGGTCTTCAGTGTAAATGCAGTTGACCTTTGGGGTCTGTCTCGGGTGGAGTTTCCATGGAGGCTGCAGGGCCACACGTCTGTTGAGTACCGTGTCCTTTCCTCTTGGGTCTGTACAGTCAGCAGACGTTGCCAGTCCACTGTCTTGGTCAGTGTAGATCAGAATTCATGGTGAATATTTTTGGAATGCCCATCTTTGACAGAGAGTTTCATAAATTTAGATTTACATTTGCTCGAGATGTTTCCTTGAATGAGCTTAACCTGCAGAAACTCTGCCCCAGCAAGTCGTGGACCCACTGTCATCTGGAGCTTCCTCATGGCCCCACTGGACATGTACGTCCGTCTTATCATGGTCTCTGCTACAGTGTCCACATGAGGGTCGCTTCCACGCATCACTAACTAAACCATCCAGCAGAGATGAGGGCAAAAGACCTTCCATTTTTGCAAGGATATTTGAGATTGCTTTTCACTTAGACAGTACTGCAGTTCATTGGGGTAAAGCATGACCAGAACCCTCAGATGGACACTTTAAAGTGTAACACTTCAGAGTGAGAAAGAAAGGTAGCACTATGTCACTTACAGATGTGGCATCAAGAGCGGCCCAGCCCTGCCCTGAGCCTAGAAGCGAGGTGGCATGGGACCTGTTTGGTACTGTCACCTCTGGGAATGGTCAGACACACAAGCTTTTCTTTACTGCTTTCACTTTCCTCCAGAGGCGGCCTGCTGTGATAGCTTCAGACAGGCTGACTTTGTCTCAAGCCCAGTGGTCTGCCCAGAGGGGATCACTGGACCACTGGGCTGCTCCTGCCTCTGATCCAGTGTGGCCTGATCAGCTGCAGGTACTCATGCCTCCACAGAGGTACTCATGCCTGCGCAGAGGTACCCATGCCTCCGCAGAGGTACCCATGCCTGCGCAGAGGTACCCATGCCTGCGCAGAGGTCCTCATGCCTCCGCAGAGGTACCCATGCCTGCGCAGAGCCAGCATCCAGGCAGAGAGCATGGTGGCCACTTCCAAAATGAAGTCATTCTTTTCCTAGCATTAATTCTAATATTTCTTTTAACATTTATGTCAAAGTGTTTTGTTAAATAGTCTTTTTTGTTAAAAATAAAGCAATGTCAATTCTACTTCAGTATCACTGTTCTTACAGCACCAAAGCCTGCGGGTGCGGCCTGGCAGGAGCGGAGCCATCTGCTTCTCTAAGCTACCCCAGAGCTCGGCCCTCAGGTCATGTGCCAGGACAGATGCCATGCATATTGCTTCTTCCTGTCTTTAGTGTGATGACAGAGACCACACGAGCATCTTTAAAGTAGATGCTTTAAAGCATCAAGTATCGTTCCTTGGAGTGATTGGAAACAGGTTTCTTCCAATTCTGTTAGCAGAGAACAGTATCCAGAAATTTCTCCTCTTCGTGCAAATTAAAACAGCAGAATGACTTTCCATAGGTAGAACCAAAGCTAATCATTGTCAGCCCTGGGTCCCTGCGGGATGGGGAATCTCACTCTTGGAGTGTGTGTGTCTTCTCAGCAGATCCCTCAGCCAGCCGGTAACAGGCATCCCCCCAGTCACCCTTGGCCTTGCCAGAAGTCCAGATGCTGCCATGGTGTCCTCATCCTGCCTGGGTTGCAGCTCCTTGGGGCAGGCTGAGCTGAGCCCGAGGGATCTAAGTGGCATGCAGCTTCTGGTTGTGTGGGTGAGGAGAGAGCCCTGAGATGCACACAGGTTTGGGGATGACAGGATGTGAGGGGCTGGCGAGAGACAGATAGAGGCAGTGTCCCACCAGGACTGAGCCGGAGAGGGAGGCAGTCCAGAAGCTGGTCAAAGAAGAGAGGCTCCGAGGACAGAAGCTGACAGAAAGGGCCAGCGAGCAGGGAGGGAGGGAGGGAATAAGTGAAGGCCGCCCCTGCAGGACCAGGACAGGCACCACTGGAATCTCTTGGTGCTTAGAAACAAGCACCCCTGTGCTTGTTTCTTGTTCTTTCCTGCTTCTAATAGTGTAAGCTACTGATAGGAAGCAGGAAATCCGTACAGGGTGAGTGTCCTATGTCTGAAATCCAGAATGCTCCAGAGTCCAGAATGTCTGCCCATCAACAGGACGCTCAAAGGAAATGCTCCTTGAAGCATTTTTAAATTTCAGATATTCAGATTAGGGTTCCTGAACCCCAGTAAGTATAATGCAGATATTCCAAAATCTGAAACCTGAAGCACTTCTGTTTCCAAGCATTTCAGAAAAAGGTTACTGTAGCAAGCAACCCGGTTGCCTCTGCAGCCTGGGTGTCTGTGGGTTTGGCCACAGTCCTCCCCAGGGACATACTCCTCCCTCTACCTGGAACATGCCAGCCTCCCTCAGGACTCCCTGTGCTCTGGGCTCTGTGGCCCCTGCACCCTGCATATCCCATGCTTCAATCCCTCATTTTCATCTTTGCCACATTCCCGTTGCTGAGGGTGATGCACACGTCCCAGGATGGAGGCAGTCTTGGCCAGTGAAGGCCCCTGGTGTGTGTGCCCTCTTGTCTTGATTTAATATTTGCTTCCTATAGATTCCTGAATCCCTGAGCTGGTCCACAAGGCTGTGGGGGTGGCAGAGACTCTCCCTAGACTCTGCCTTTTGCCAGGCTTTCCATAGTAATTTGCTTTTAAATCCCATATGCACATCTGTAAGTACCACTTGAGCACAAGTTTCCTTTCTGACATTTCTTCAGGATGTCATTGGTGAATATAAATAAAAAGCCAAGGAACCAAATGAATTGGTAGCTCTTCCTGGACCAGAAAGGAGCCCGGAGGAGATGTGGGCAGTGGCACAGGGGACTTGCAGGCACCACTGGCCCTCCTGAGTAAAGGATGTGTGGCCGGGAGAGCAGCTCTGCACCCGTCTCTCCCACCTCCTTCCTAAGTCACTGTGAAGTGAAGTGAGCTCTCCCAGGCTCTGGGAGCCCACATCATCAGAGAAGCAGCTCTCCAGGAAGGAGGAGACAACTGGGCTATGGGGCGGGAACTCCAGGTCCAGGGTTTTCTTCTCACTCCCAACAGGACCGCTTTGAATCTCAGGACCTGTTTGGAGCTCTAAGGAACGTTTGTCAGTCTGGGTGCAAGGCCTAGAGGAGCATGTTTTACCACTTCTGTTCCAGTCACTTAGACACAGTAAAACTGTAATGACCTCAGCAGCTGTAGCCTAACACCACTTACAGGCTGGGCCCTAGTTTCATAAGTAGGTCTTTGAGGAAGATCCCTGCTTCGCTGGAGTAGGATCATAGCAGTGACACACAAGTCTGAGAATGGTAATGTATGTGGGTTTGGGGCCGGAAAACAGCTCTAGGAGACTCTCGGGCTAAAGGCAAAATTGAGATGTGAAATGCTGAGTTAGCGTCGGATTTAGGAGTTTAGGAATGAGGGGGAGAAAGTAAACAGTTCTTGCAAGACGTAAGCAAGGGTGGCATGTTCCATTTGCATTCTGCCTTACGGACGGAAGCAATGACAGAAATGGTGGTAGTGGTGCCTTTGTGTTCTCTGATTTCAGAGATTCCAGTACAAAGTGTGTGTTGCACACACTGCTCTCATCTGGACTGGAATGTGCTTTTCAGACCCGGTAACCCACTTTTTGGTTTGAATTACTGTGACTGAATCTGAGACAGCACTTTCTTGGTTTTGCCTACCTTGAACTCCTCTTTGGTTATTTCTTGGAGATATTAAAGTAGTTCAAATAGAAAGTTGTCACTATTTCCAGGGCAATTAATAGGTAAAATTCCTTGTGTTGGTAAAAAAACTAAAAATGCCTCATATTCAAAGTATTCAGTCACTGCCAAAAAGTTGTCAAGTTTCTGGAGCCTGAGTGTGTGGACAGGTAGGGGGCTTCTGGGGAGCCTGGCCTGAACTCTGGTCCACTTCAAAGGCCTCAGAGCTCAGTGCGGGCAGCTGCCCCAGAACAAAGGCTGTGCAAGTGAGAAGGCTTTAACCTCTTCCTTGCTGTCACCCAGCCCAGCTGGCAAGAGATGATGTGTTAAATTCCACAGTCCATAGCTACAATTTGCCTGTGATTTTCCAGATTGTCACTTCTCGGTGGTGATTCTGTAGGAGGCCTGCTGTAAAACTGCCTGTGATCATCTGTGATAACAAGGGTGGGGGCAGAGGTAACAGGGATCTAGAAACCTCACTTTGGCTGTAACTCTCTCCTTTCACACCTCCTGCCAGAGCCCACACTTTTGGGGGCATGAGGGACTCAGGCTGCCCAGGGCAGGAATGGGCCAGAGGAGAGGTGTGGAGGACAGGTCCACAGTCACTACAAGGGAAAGCCTTGTGCCGTCACACACCGGAAGAAAACTGAGAGCAGGGAACACTGTAAGAAAAGTGTTATTTTTAAAATGTGAAAAACTGTCACCCTTTTTACTGCTAGTGGGGGGTTCAGCCCCGAGTCTTTTCTTCCCAACATTCCCTGTCTATCAGAAAGGCAGAAAGTAGCCACCCAGGCTGTGGCTGGGAAAGGGAAGCCCTGGGCCAGCCGCAGAAAGAGCTGCACGTGAGCTATTCTGTGCTTGGCAGAACATCCAGCGAGCCATCTGCATGTGAATTTCCATTTCCATAAGTCGTCAGCAATAGTAAATGCCTGGAAATCACGCAGATGGATGGAGCTGGTGTGGAGAGGAACAACTTTGACATTGTTTCCTTCCACTAACCTCTTAATTAATTGCTTCCACTTTAATGGAATAATTATGGAACACAGTTTTAATGGCATGTGGCCACAACTGTAAAGAGGAGAGAGCTCTGTCCTCCAGATACAGCTCAGCATCTTTGTTCATACTTAGAAATGTGCAGTGTTCTCATTTGTATGTTGAGAGATTTAATTCTTACTTTGGTTTTCATGTCTGTGCACTGCAGGAAGCAGACAGTACGAGCATGACCAGTGGAGAAGATACTAGTTGTCCTCCTGGTAAGTTCATCACTTGCATCTCCAGAAATCAGTTTCGTGTCTGTCTTTATAACGTAAATATTCCATATCAAGTACCAAAATAAACAGAACTCAGATACAGAATCCTGCTGACCTGGTGCCGAGTTAACTTGCTTTCAAGACACGTTTCCTTCCTCCAGAAAGAGTGTGGAGAGAAAAAAAGGTACACATGGATGCAGAGCCCTGCCAGCACCCTCCTCTGCATTGTAGCTGCAAGGAGACCATGCCTGTGGGAGCCAGGCCTCGCTTGTGTTAAGAAGGAAAGATGCCATTTTCAGTGGCTTCTCCCTCCTATCGTACAGAAGACCTTTTGTTGGTTTCTTTCCCGAGCTTGTGCCTGATTGTGCCTGACTCTGTGGCCCAAAACAATCATTGTTAACATCTTCATGTATTTCGTTCTGATCTTTCATATCTATGATGCCTAGCTAATTTCATTTTACAATAAATGGGAATCTGTTGTATTCTGCTTTTTTTTTTTTAACAACAATAGATTATGAGGAGTTGTCTCATGTTATTAAAAAGTTGGAAAATGCCATAAAGTAGTCCTCCCTTATCTGCGGAGGATGAGTCCCAGGACCCTCCGTGGATGCCTGAGAGGTGGATAGTATGGAACCCTACGTACATATACACTTGTTTTTTTTTCCTCTACGTATGTTCTATGGTAAAGTTTAATAAGGAACTATACAAGATTAACAGCATTCAATAACTAATGAAAATTATGTGAATGTGGTGTCTCTCAAAATGTCGTACTGTATTCACCCTTCTTGCTATCTGATAACCAAGACCTAAGTGACTAATGGGCAGAGAAGCTGGATGAGGGGCTGCTTCATGTCCCAGGCATGACAGCACGGGAGGCACTCAGTCTCCTTACGCTACTCACAACGGCAAGCGGAGAAGCTGAATGAGGGGCTGATTCTTGTCCCAGCATGCCAGCGTGGGAGACACACGGTCTCATCATGCTACTCATGATGGCAAACAAGTTAAAACTTAACAAGTTGTTTCTGTGATTTCTCATTTAATCTTTTTGGACTTCAGTTGACCACAAGTAACCAAAACCACAGAAAATGAAGCTGGGGATGAGGGGTACTGCTGTACAGTATTTCAGAAATTGTTTTCTAATTAGAAATTCTAATCAAACGTTAAGTTTCCAACTATTTGTTCTCTTGGTCCTCAGAAGCGTTTGAGCGAAAAAGTAACAACTAACTTCCACCTTCCTAGTGAAGAGTTAATTCTGCCCGGAGGGTTCTGTCTGGGAGACAGGATAGCACGTGTGTGACTCCTCTGTCCGTTTCTGTGGGGCCATCCTTTCATTTCATTTTGCCAGGGCCTGGCTCAGGATTTTTGACAGCAGTGCCTGTGAAGACAGGCCTGGCTCTCCATGCAGTCACTCAGGAAACCCACAGAGAACATGCTGAGAACACGTGGTGGCTGGGCTGCCAGCAGGCCTGGTTTACGATGCCGCAAGTGAACAGCACGTTTGTTGCTCTATCAGTGAACACTGAAAGACTTTTATTTAAAATACTTTTTTTTTCAGTTTTTTATTTTATTTTTTATTGCACTTGAAGTTCTGGGGTACATGTGCAGAACATGCAGGATTATTGCGTAGGTACATACATGGCAATGTGGTTTGCTACCTCCAGCCCCCCATCACCTATATCTGGCATTTCTCCCCATGTCATCCTTCCCCAACCTCCCTATCCTCCACTGTCCCTCCCGTTTCCCCCAACAGACCCCAGTGTGTGATGCTTCCCTCCCTCTGTCCATGTGTTCTCATTGTTCAGCACCCGCATATGAGTGAGAACATGCGGTGTTTGATTTTCTATTCTTGTGTCAGTTTCCTGAGAATTATGGTTTCCAGATTTATCCATGTCCCTACAAAGGACACAAACTCATCGTTTTTTATGGCTGCATAGTATTCCATGGTGTATATGTGCCACATTTCTTTGTCCAGTCTATCATCGATGGGCATTTGGATTGGTTCCAGGTCTTTGCTATTGTAAACAGTGCCACAATAACATACATGTGCATGTGTCTTTATAATAGAATGATTCAAATCCTTTGGATATTTACCCAGTAATAGGATTGCTGGGTCAAATGGAATTTCTACTTCTAGGTCCTTGAGGAATCACCACACTGTCTTCCACAATGGTTGAACTAATTTACACTCCCACCAACAGTGTAAAAGTGTTCCTATTTCTCCAGATCCTCTCCATCTGTTGTCTCTAGATTTTTTTAATGATTGCCATTCTAACTGGAATAAGATGGTATCTCAATGTGGTTTTAATTCGCATTTCTCTAATGACCAGTGATGAGCATTTTTTCATATGTTTATTGGCCTCATAAATGTCTTCTTTTGAAGAATGTTCAGATCCTTCGCCCACTTTTGAATGGGTTTTTTTTTTCTTGTAAATCTGTTTTAGTTCTTTGTAGATTCTGGATATTAGCCCTTTGTCAGATGGGTAGATTGCAAAAATTTTTTCCCATTCTGTTGGTTGCTGGTTCACTCTAATGATTGTTTCTTTTGCTGTACAGAAGCTCTGGAGTGTAATTAGATCCCATTTGTCTATTTTGGCTTTTGTTGCCAAAGCTTTTGGTGTTTTAGTCATGAAGTCCTTGCCTATGCCTATGTCCTGAATTGTTTTGCCTAGGTTTTCTTCTAGGTTTTTTATGGTGTTAGGTCTTATGTTTAAGTCTTTAATCCATCGGGAATTAATTTTAGTGTAAGGTGTCAGGAAGGGGTCCAGTTTCTGCTTTCTGCACATAGCTAGCCAGTTTTCCCAACATCATTTATTAAACAAGGAATCCTTTCCCCATTGCCTGTTTTTGTTAGATTTGTCAAAGATCAGATGGTCATAGATGTGTGGTGGTGTTACTTCTGATGTCTCTATTCTGTTCCATTGATCTATATTTCTGTTTTGGTACCAGTACCATGCTATTTTTATTACTATAGCCTTGTAGTATAATTTGAAGTCAGGTAGCGTGATGCCTCCAAATTTGATCTTTTTGCTTAGGATCGTCTTGGCTATGCAGGCTCTCTTTTGGTTCCATATGAAGTTTAAGGTGGTTTTTTCCTTTAATCACCTCTGTGAAGAGGGTCATAGGTAGCTTGATAGGGGTAGCATTGAATTGATAAATTACTTTGGACAGTATGGCCATTTTCACAATATTGGTTCTTCCTAACCACAAGCATGGAAATGTTTTTCCATCTGTTTGTGTCCTCTCTTATTTCCTTGAGCAGTGGTTTGTAGTTCTCCTTGAAGAGGTCCTTTACATCCTTTGTTAGTTGTATTCCTAGGTATTTTATTCTCTTTGTAGCAATTGTGAATGCCAGTTCGTCCTTGATTTGGCTCTCTTTAAGTCTGTTTTGGTGTATAGGAATGCTTGTGATTTCTGCACATTGATTTTGTATCTTGAGACTTTGCTGAAGTTGCTTATCAATTTAAGGAGATTTTGGACTTAGGCAGTGGGGTCTTCTAAATATACAATCATGTCGTCTGCAAATAGAGACAATTTGACTTCCTCCTTTCCTCTTTGAATACCCCTTATTTCTTTTTCTTGCCTGATTGCTCTGGCTAGAACTTCCAGTACTATATTGAATAGGAGTGGTGAGAGAGGGCATCCTTGTCTGGTGCCACATTTCCAAGGGAGTGCTTCCAGTTTTTGCCCATTCAGTATGATATTGGCTGTTGGTTTGTTGTAAATAGCTTTTATTATTTTGAGATACTTTCCGTCAATACCTAGTTTATTGAGAGTTTTTAGCATAAAGGGCTGTTGAATTTTGTCAAAGGCCTTCTCCATATATTGAGATAATCACATGGTTTTTGTGTTTGGTTCTGTTTATGTGGTGAATTATGTTATAGACTTGCATATGTTGAACCAGTCTTTCATCCCCAGTATGAAGCCTACTTGACCATGATGGATAAGCTTTTTGATGTGCTGTTGCAATCAGTTTGCTAATCTTTTATTGAAGATTTTTGCATTCATGTTCATCATGGATATTGCCCTGAAATTTTCTTTTTCAGTTGTATCTCTGTGAGGTTTTGGTATCAGGACGATGTTGGTCTCATAAAATGATTTGGGAAGGATTCCCTCTTTTTGGATTATTTGGAATAGTTTCAGAAGCAGTGGTACCAGCTCCTCTTTGTGTGTCTGGTAAAATTCAGCTGTGAACCCATCCGGTCCTGATCTTTTTTTGGTTGGTAGGCTATTAATTGCTGCCTCTACTTCAGCCCTTGTTATTAGTCTATTCAGGTTTTTGATTTCTTCCTGGTTTAGGCTTGGGAGGTTGCAAGTATCCAGGAATTTATCCATTTCTTCCAGGTTTACTAGTTTATGTGTATAGAGTTGTTTGTAGTAATCTCTGATGGTAGTTTGTATTTCTGTGGAATCCATGGTGATATCCCCTTTATCTTTTTTTTATTGCATCTATTTGATTCTTCTCATTCCTTCATTATTAATCTGGGTAGCAGTCTATTTTGTTGATCTTCTCATAAAATTAGCTCCTGGATTTATTGATTTTTTTGAAGAGTTTTTTCTTTCTCTGTCTCCTTCAGTTCTGTTCTGATCTTAGTCATTTCTTGTTTTCAGCTAGCTTTTGAGTTTTTTTGATCTTGCTCCTCTAGCTCTTTCAATTTTGATGATAGGGTGTCAATTTTACATCTTTCCTTGTTTCTCGTGGACATTTATTGCTATAAGTTTTCCTCTAGACTCTGCTTTAAATGTGTCACAGAGATTCTGGTACGTTGTGTCTTTGTTCTCATTGGTTTCAAAGAACATCTTTATTTCTGCCTTCATTTCATTGTTTATCCAGTCCACATTCAAGAGCCAGTTGTTCAGTTTCCATGAAGTTGTGTGGTTCTGAGTTAGTTTCTTAATCCTGAGTTCTAATTTGATTGCGCTGTGGTCTGAGAGTGTTTGTTATGATTTCCATTCTTTTACATTTACTGAGGAGTGATTTACTTCCAATTATGTGGTCAGTTTTAGAGTAGGTGTGCTGTGGTGCTGAGAAGAATGTTTATTCTGTGGGTTTGGGATGGAGAGTTCTGTAGATATCTATTAGGTTTGCTTAGTCTAGATCTTAGTTCAAGTCTTAGATATCCTTGTTAATTTTCTGTCTTGATCTGTCTAATATTGACAATGGAGTGTTAAAGTCTCCCACTATTATTGTGTGGGAGTCTAAGTCTCTTTGTAAGTCATTAAGAACTTGTTTTATGTACCTGGGTGCTCCTGTATTGGGTACTTACGTATTTAGGATCGTTAGCTCTCCTTGTTACGTTGATCCTTTTACCGTTATGTAATGTCCTTCTTTGTCTCTTTTAATCTTTGTTGGTTTAAAGTCTATTTTATCAGAGACTAGGATTTCAACTCCTGCTTTAATTTGCTTTCCAGTTGCTTGGTAAATCTTCTTCCATCCCTTTATTTTAAGCCTTTGTGTATCCTTGCATGTGAGATGGGTTTCCTGGATACAACACACCAGTGGTTTCTGACTTTTTATCCAATTTGCCAGTATGTGTCTTTTGATTGGGGCATTTAGCCCATTTATATTTAAGGTTAATATTGTTATGTGTGAATTTGATCCTGCCATTTGGATGCTAGCTGGTTGTTTTGCCCGTTCGTTGACGCAGTTTCTTCATTGTGTCGATGCTATTTACCATTTGGTTCATTTTTGGAGTGGCTGGTACTGGTTGTTCCTTTCTATGTTTAGTACTTCTTTCAGTAGCTCTAGTAAGGCATGCCTGGTGGTGATGATATCTCTGAGCAATTGCTTGTTTGTAAAGGATTTTATTTCTCCTTTGCTTATGAAGCTTAGTTTGGCTGGATATGAAACCCTAGGTTGAATGTTTTTTTCTTTAAGTATGTTGAATATTGGCACCCACTCTCTCCTGGCTTGTAGTGTTTCTGCCAAGAAAGCCACTGTGAGTCTGATGGGTGTCCCTTTATGGGTAACCCGACCTTTCTCTCTGGCTGCCCTTAGCATTTTTTCCTTATTTCAACCCTGGTGAATCTGACAATTATGTGCCTTGGGGTTGCTCTTCTTGAGGAATATCTTTGTAGTGTTCTGTGTATTTCTTGGACCTGAATGGTGGCCTGGCTTGCTAGGTTGGGGAATTTCTGGATAATATCCTGTAGAGTGTTTTCCAGCTTGAATTCGTTCTCTCCATCACATTCAGGTACACCTATCAAACATAGATTAGGTCTTTTCACCTAATCTCATATTTCTTGGAGTCTCTGTTCATTTCTTTTCACTCTTTTTTCTCTAGTCTTGCCTTTTCTTTTTATTTTATTGAGTTGATTTTCAGTCTCTGATATCCTTTCTTCTGCTTGGTTGATTCAGCTATTGAAACTTACGTATGGTTCACAGAGTTCTTGTGTTGTGTCTTTCAGCTCCATCAGGTCATTTGTGTTCTTCTCTAAGCTGTTTATTCTCATTAGCATTTCATCAAACCTTTTTTCAGGGTTCTTAGTTTCTTTGCATTGGGTTAGAACATGTTCTTTTAGCTCAGAGAAGTTTGTCATTACCCACCTTCTGAAGCCTGTTTCTGTCAATTCATCGGACTCATTCTCTGTCCAGCTTTGTTCTCTTGCTGGTGAGGAGTTGTGATCCCTTGGAGGAGGAGAAGCATTCTGGTTTTCGGTGTTTTCATCCTTTTTGTGCTGGTTTCTTCCTATCTTTGTGGATTTATCTACCTGTGGTCTTTGTAGTTGGTGACTTTCAGATGGAGTCTCTGAGTGTATGTTCTTTTTGTTGATGATTAAGTTATTTCTTTGTGTGTGTGTGGTTTTTTTTTTGTTTTTTTTTTTTTAGTTTTCCTCCTAACAGTTATGTCCCTCTGCTGTAGGACTGCTAGAGGTCTACTCCAGACCCTGCTTACCTGGGGAGCACCTGCAGCAGCTGCAGAACAGTAAGGGTTTTTGCCAGTTTCTTCTGTTATCTTAGTCCCAGAAGGATACCCACCAAATGTCAGCCTGAGCTTTTCTTTATGAGGTGTCTCTTTGGATATATGGGGATCAGGGAGCTGCTTGAGGAGACAGTCTGACCCTTATAGGAGCTCAAGTCCTGAGCTGTGAGCTCTGTTGTTCACTTCAGAGCTGCTGGGCAGGTACGTTTAAGTCTGCTGTTGTGGAACTCATAACTGCCTTTTTTCCCAGGTGCTCTGTCCTGGGAAGGTGGGGCTTTATTTATAAGTTCCTGACATGCTGCTGCATTTTTTCAGAGATGCCCTGCCCAGCTGGGAGGTAGCCTAGTCACAGTCTGCCAGCAGAGCTGTTGCTGAACTGCCATGGGCTCTACCCAGCTGCCGTGTGAACTTGCTTGCAGTTTTGTTTATAGAAATATAGTTAGAACTGCCTCTGTAATGGCGGTCTGCCTCAGGAATGGCAGACTGCCTCAGTGATGGCTAATTGCTTCAGTAATGGCAGACTGCCTCCGTAATGGCAGACTGCCTCGGTAATGGTGGATGCCCTTGCCCCTACAGAGCTGGACCATCCCAGGTCCACCTGCACTTGCTATGAAACTCTCAATCCAGAGCGTTTCAGATTGCTGGTCTTTGTAGGGGTGGGAACCACCAGGCTAGATCACCTGGCTCCCTGTTTCAGCCCCCTTTTTTTCAGTTGAATGGGTGACTGTCTCCCAGGCATTCCAGGAACCAGTTGAAACGGCCACCCAGATTTGTGTGAGTTTTTGTACAGAGACTCACTGCACCAGCTGAAACAGCCGTGCCGAAAACTCATGGTGCTTTTCAGCCCAGGAATCTGGTCTGTGTGCAGTAATAACTCATTGGAAGTGTGATCACTCACCCTCTGTGTTGTTCTCTCTGGGAACTGCACTCCAGAGCTGTCCCTTTTCAGCCATCTTGGATCTCGGTAAGAATTGAAATTTTAAGTCCCAGATTGCACTGAGCTGTTCTTACGGGGAGAGGAATGGCCAGGGTATTCCTGATGGAGAGAATTCAGGTGAGGAGTTAGGAAGCAAGTCTTATAGAAATCTCAAACTCACATGTGTCTCCACCTGAGAAAGGAGAAGCTCGTGGTGACCCTGGGTCCTGCTGGGCCATGCCTTGGCTCTGAAGATGCCCATTGTTTCTAGGAGGTGCTCACTGCTGTCACCTAAAGACATTTCCTAGTGGTTGTTGCTCTTTAGAAACAAAATAAACCCCTGAACGTGCTCACAGGCCAGTTTGTGTGCCTGTACTTGATGAATTACCTTGACCCACAGGCCAAAGGCACCGGGCTCCTTTCCTTAAAACCCTGTCCAGTGTTTACTAAAAAGGGACACGGTCTCTAGATATTTCATTACATTTGAAACACCCTGACCACTCCCTTCAGTTTCTTAAGAACATTTACATTTCTGATTATTTTTCATACAAGTTTTGTAGGACCCACATTTATTCCTAGCTTTGGAAGTAGATTTTTTTCATTCCTCTTATGCGGATTTCCTTATGTAAACATTAACTTTCTGTTTCTTCCACTTTTGCTCACTTGAAGCCCCTGCTGCTTCTAGATCTATTTCTTTGTCACTTCTATAACTTTGAAATAAATTTCTCATTCCTTTGACTAAGAGAGTGGGCATCTGTGAAAACAAGCCATGGTAAACGCCCCAAAACTTGTTTCCTCTGCCCTCCGTGGAAGAGAAGCTGCCACTTTCACAGGCCCTCAGGACTTCCTGCCACACTTCCTTCCTCCGCAGCATCAGTTTCAGGTGTAGGGAGAGAGCCATGATGCCTCCATCCACATTGTCCAAATGTCCAGAGTGAGTGCAACTGGGGTAGGGAGGCTCTAAGAGAAAATGATACTGATTTGGGAATAGGACATTGCAGTGGAATACACGTGCCATAGTAGACTGTGTGCACATTCAGGGAAGTCAGAGAAGACAAAGGTTTTTAAAGGAAAAATGAGGATGTACAGCAAGGGAGATGACAGTTCAGGGCTGGACAGATGGCCTTGAAGATTTACTTTTGTGTAATGTTGCAGTCTTTTTGAGTCTTTTGCAATTGTTCTTGTTACCAGGCAATGACACATGACCACCCTCCCTTTATGGTCTTTCCCAGCTCGATTTGTCAGAGCATTTTTTAACACAAGTGACTCCATTTTGATTCTGACAATTTTCACATTTCCCACTTTTGGTCAAGGTCTTTCTCCAAAAGTGTCACTGATCAATCCCCCTGTAGTTAAGTCTGATGTAGCCTGGTGACAAGATGGACCTGCCGTGGGTTGCTGGTCTGGCCCCACACTAGGGGTAATGATTGGTGAGTAGGAGTCATTGTGGAAACGCTTTGAGCCACATTTGAGCAACAAGGGAGGTTTGAAAGGAGTGGCTGTCAGGCTGTCTACCTAGAGCCTAGTATCAAGCTCAATTTTGTCTTTTTCCATAGTCTTCTGTTACCATCTTAAAATGCTAGGCCAGCATTAGTCTGCTAGGAGTTGTACTTCTACAAAAATTTAACAAGTGACAAATACAAAGTTTAAAAGTGGAAATTTGAGGTAAAATTATTAGTAATGTGACTATCCTAGTCTGCATAATGGTTTTGAGCCATGAACCTAGGCTTTAAGGCAACCACCTAGATAAATCAATGGACCATTATCCCATCAAGTGAAAAAGGTGGGCGTTAAGAGGGGTAAAAGTCTCATTATGACACAGAGTTTTGTTCCAGTGTCTTGGGAAAAGCTGTCTACAGCATGGAAACATCAACTTCTCATCCTGGTTTGCGGTTTGAATGTCTCTGGTTATGGCATTGAGTGTTTTGGTAAATTGGGTGTTGCCCAAAGATCAGACATAGACTTGTTCCTTGAAATTTATATAGTTTCCGCTCATAGGGCATCAGGAGGAGAACAGTCTTCAATTTTAGTAACCATGGAAGAAAGCTGGAGGAATGAGGACGATTCAAGTCTAGTCTACAGGTACAGAACAAGAGCTTGGAAATAATGCACAGAGCTGCAATCTAGTGATATGTGTATTAGGGCTTCAGAAACATTCTCTCTGTATGTGTTGCACAGGAATCTCAGATTTAAAAGCTGGAGGCTGGGAAGCCAAACCAAGGCAGACTTTAGATTTAACTTGCAGCCTTAAGGTTCCTGGGACTTCCAGGAAGTGACAGTTTTTATCTACTCACTATAAATCTGGGAACCCTTGACAGGCATTCTATGCACATTCACAAGTATGACATTTCAGTCAAAGTCTTGGTAACAAACAATTTTTAAAATTATATTCTGTTGTAAAGAGAGAGCCAATTTTTGTTGAACTTAGCAAATGACCTTATAGCCGTAAAAATACAAATGATTTTCAAAATCTGAAGGACTCAAGAAGGGAGAAAAAAACAAAGGCTTCCACCTCTGCTCGCAAAAGTGCACTTTACCAAATTGTAACTTCTGGGAGTTTAAGAGAAAATATACCTAAAACTGTAAAGCAAAACATTTACGTAAAGAACTAATATTGTTTTAAATAAAAATAATGAGAACATCAGTTATTTAATCTTGTGTGATTAATCTTTGTTCTGGTTGACCTTGAGCACTTTCATGAGCTCACAATTTTGAAGATATTTCTAGTTTTGTCAGTGATTTTTAAACCAGCTTATTTATCAAAAATCTACTTAGATCACATGAAATAAAAGACATTTACGTTAATGGCTGCATACATGAGCACTCATTTAAGCAAATCTGAATAGAATTTCTTAAGGGATTTCTGGCCCACTATGCCAAATTTTACTATCTAGATACAATGTACAACATAATACATGTACACATGCACAAACACACCTAAATGTATGTACATACACAAAGATCTTACAGCTTTCATTTCAGAATTTTATTCATGAGACAGTAAAATATACAAACTCAGTAGTTTATAAGATAGTTAGATCTAAATTACGTTTCTGGCACAATGGGAGCTGTTAATGTGGCAAAAACTATTTGCCCTAATAGACAGTCCAATGAAAGCTGTGGACCAAAGTTTGGGTTAAGCAGTTTGGTTTTAAAAGACATTTTGTTTGTTTGTTTCAAATGAGTATAGTATTAAATTTTTAATGTTTACATTTTAGCTTGAACTAGCCAAATTATATAAGAAAAAACAAATGTCCAAGTAGCCTTGAATTAGTAAAAAATCTGTTTTGTTTGCAGTCTGGTTTCCTTGACTAGTCTGCAGGTGGGGAAACATTTTAGCAGGTTTTGGGGCTTTTTTCCCTTGGCTCCTGCATGACAGAAAAAGCAATGTTGATGCCAGATATATAAAAAATGAAGTACTGCTCTGAGCTCAAGATTTCGACCTGTTTGATCGCACAGAAAGAACCAAAAGCAAATTCACTAGAAAAGACATGCTTCAGAGACAGAATGGAAATTCTGCAGGAACCAGACACTTGTCTTTATGCTAGAAAAAACTTGCTGGAGAAGACAAAAATCTTTTTATCGTCCCAGCTGGGATGTAAGATTCTTTATTAAAGGTGGCCTTATGACCAAAACAAATTCCTATGAAATCAAAAAGCCTCAGCCTGAGAGAGGACTCAGCAGGGTAGAAAAGAAAGCTGCAGCAGCAGAGAGCTCAAAGGGCCTCAGTGAGAATACACACCAGGTCTAAGAACCACCAGTTCCTTCCAATTGCAATCTTTTTCCAGGTTCTGCTGTAGACACCACTTACGTAAATCTAAATAACAGAGACAGGCTCTCTAACAGAAAGGGGTATTTATTTGGGAGTAGCCATTGCAATGGGAATAAATGTGCCATAGCAAACTGTGAGCATATTCAGGGAGGTAAAGGAGGACTGATACGGTTATGCTCTGGGTTCCCACCCAAATCTCGTCTCAATTGTTGAGGGAGAGACCTGGTGGAAGGTGAGTGGATCATGGGACAGTTTCTCCCTCGCCCACTGGTCTGTCCAACCTCAGACTTGTGCCACCCTTGTTACTGATTCATACAGCCAAAAATAATTATCCCAAAACGATGTAATCCTCTTTCAAATTTTCCCTCTAAAAACATTTGTCCTTGTATTAGTTCTCAGATAGCTATAAAGATAATACCCGAGGCTGGATAATTTATAAAGGAAAGAGGTTTAATTGACTCACAGTTCCACGTGGCTGGGGAGGCCTCGGGAAACCTACAATCATGGCAGGAGGCGAAGGGGAAGCAAGGACCTTCTTTACATGGTGCCAGGGCAGAGAAGTCCTAGCAGGAGAAATGCCAGGCACAAAACCATCAGATCTCATGGGCACTCACTACACCATGAGAACAGCAAGGGAGAAACTCCAGTGGCGGCTGTCCTTGTGGAAGTATTTTTGTGTAAGGGTGCAATGGCCTTGTTTAAGGTTGTGGGTTTTGCAGTGTTTTGTGACAATTCCTGTTATCAGACATTTATGCAGGAGAACCCTCTAGATGGGGCAGAATCTCATCTCCACATCCCTCCTCCAGCAGGATGAGAGCAGCAAAGGCTGAAGACAGAGAAAAATGAGGAAATAATTCATTCACATATACACCACGAAATCATTACCTCTTCTGTAATATTCTCAGGGCCTACAAGGTTGGCTCCAAATTGATGTGACACCCCAGTGCTGACAACCTGCTGCTGCTATCCAGGGAAGGGAATGGCCACTCACCCCCAACAATGGGAAGCCAATTAATAAGGTACCATTCACACCAAGGGGATGACAGTAGGATAAAATAATTCCCGGGGCTCAGGCCAGGTGTGCGGCGGCACTGGCTATGTGGGACATCCAGGCCTACTCTCCACTCACTGAGCACTCGGTCTTCTCGGGCACTAACTGCAGAGGAGTTAGCCCTCCAAGGCCCCATGGGGCTGATTGCTGTTGATAGGCGAAGTCCTCGTCCCTCCCTGTCCCACTCACTGAGCAGCAGGAAGGCTGTGACAGGGACCTGGCCCACCGGGTGTGGTCCCAGTACTTTGCTACTTGCTGTCCATGGTTTCATCCCCATTGTCTTTGCCACTGGTTGCCAAGCTCTGCCTGTCTCTATGGTACACACAGCTCAGAGCATGGCAGGCTCATGGGGCAGGTGGTGGGGCCTGGTGCTGTCCCCACCAGACTGGGGTCTGCAGAGGGACTCTACAAGTGTGGTTAAGTTGAGGCTCTTGGATCAGATGGTCCTGGATTATCCAGATGGGCCCTGCATGCATCTGGGGTCCTCGCAAGAGGGAGGCAGGAGGGCCAGACAGAAACAGGTTGGAGTGATGCCGCCATGAGCCAACGAGTGCAGGCTGCCTCTAGAAGCTGGAGAAGACGGGAACAGTTCTCTCGCCTGGAGACTTGCAAACACCTTGAATTTTAGCCTAGTGAGACCCATTTTGGACTCCTGACCTCCAGAACGGTAAGATAATAAACTTGTGTTGTTTTAAGCCATGAGCTCTGTAGTTACACATCACAGCAGCCATAGGAAAAATACTGTCCAACAGGGTCCAGAAATCACAGGTGGCTGCAGAGACCAGATGAGTGGCCCCTCTGCAGGTAGACAATGCACCTCTCTGCAGACACTCCCCTTGTCTTAATTCTGGTTTCAGACCCTGAGTGAGGAATTGGGCTTCCCTTTCTCAGCCACTCAGCCTGATATGCTGGTCCCAGACCTCAGCTGATGGAGAGCTTGGGCTACAGCGGGGAGGAGATGAGCAGGCTCAGTTCTGGGGAGACAGACAGGGGTGTCTGGATTGGAAGTCCATGTCAACCAGAGCCAGGCAGAGCTGGCACCCCAGCTGTTCGCAAGGTCTGTGGGTGCTGCAGAAGGTCTTCCCGCAGCGTCCCCTCTCCCCACCACCCTTCAGGTCCCGGCTTTGTGCAGCCATTGATCACTGCTGCCCCCCATCCTGTGGCCTAGGATTCATGGATGCCTGGGCTACTCGCTCTGGAGTCATGAACTACAGGAGACACTTGTCGATCATTGTCGGAATTCAGGATTGAGATGGGCAGGGCCAAATTTAGCATCTGCATTCCCACACAGCCACCTAATCCGGTTCCCAAAGCTTCTAGAGGCTCCAGGTTGAGCCTCCTGGAAGGCAGCACAGCTCGGGAGACCATATGGGGGCCATGTCAATGAGGGAAGCCTGGGGTTCACTTCAGACAGCACTTTGCAGGGCAGGGGCAGGCCAGAGTCACGCCTGCACTGCGATCTTGACTGCCCTATTTGGCCATGCGGGTCTCCAAAAGAAGTGCTTTCTCTGGGGACCAGGAGGACTTCAGAGTCCTCTGGAGAAACCCACAGCCTCCCAGCAGCCCCTCCATTCCCTCCACCTGAGGCAGATCCATGCAATGAAGACCGGGCAGGTCCCGAGAACCAGACAATACCGCAGCTGGGAACCCACTGCCACAAACCGGAGTGCAGAGCACAGCCAGCCCTGTGCACAGAGCACGGGCCTCACAGCGGGCAGAAGTCAACACGGGGTGGCAGGGGATTGTTTTGCTCATTTTTGTCCCCACAAGGCTTGGGACAGTGACTTCCACATAGTGGGTCTCAGACAAATATGTGATTGGGTTTTGTGAGATTCCTGTTCTCAAAATGCATCATTCTGAAAGTTTTTTAATCTGTTTTTTTTTTTTCCTTTATAGATTTGGCCCAACTGAAATGATTCTGTGTATGGCTCTATTTACCTAAACAGAGGCAAAAATACGTGTCTGGTCATGAGAGATCACAGAGCCTAGTGGACCCCAAAGGGCACCTTACTCATTCATCTGACACCCCCAGTTCCTCCTCAGGGTGGCTGCTGCCTGAGGAAAGCAGAAGTGACTCCCAGGCCCCCTCCAAGCACCCAATCTGGACAGCACAGGGACACCCATCTTCTTCAGAGGCCTGTGCAGCCCAAGAGCCAACCGTGTTGATGGCTCTTGGGCTGGAGCTGGTGGAAGCCACGCACCAGAGCCTTGGAGGGTGAGGATGGCACCCAGGAAAGGTGTGGGTTGACCCAAGGGAGAGGATGGGCCCAGCTGCTCCTACTACAGGCATTCGCTGTGACAGAAGCAAGCAGCTCTCACCTCCCAAGAGCCTCAGTGTGTGGAATTAGAGCAGAGAGTAATGAATACCTGAATTTATGACAGAGGAACATGGAAAACTGTCTGTTTAAGAAGGCAGAAAAACCTTTTTACTGTTGATACCCACTTTATTGAGGTATAATGTACATCCAACAAAATTTTGCATTTTTAACAAATGGAAATAGCCGGGTAACTCTCACAATCAATACACAGGTTTCTGTCCAAAAAGCTGCCTTGAACATGAGCCCGGGCCCCAGACAACAGCCATGTGCTGCTGATTCCCTTGATGCCTGTAGGGTCTGTTATGATGACCCTCCTCCATCCCTGATCTTGCTCACATGTGCTGTCTCCTCTTGATCACTCTAGGCTGCAGTTTATCAAGTTTTCTGGTCCTTTTCTTCTCTGTCATCTGCTCTTTATTTCATCCTTTTTTTTCCTCTGTCATCTGCTCTATTCATTGACTTCTGTTATTTATTTTTTGTTGACACTTATTTTTGTGTTAATTTTGCTCTTCTATTTCTAGCATTTTAAGGTGGAACTTTGGTTCATTGATTTTAAGCATTTCTTCTTTTGTAGATAGGCATTTAGAGCTATACATTTCCCACTAATCAAGTATTTTTCTAAATGCTTAATTGGAGTGATTAAAATTTACTCAGATTCACACATTTCCTTGAAGGTGCCCTTGAAGTTTCCTTGGCATAGCACTGGGCCATGTGGCATGCTTAGGGCCACCCTGGCTTTGTCCTGCTGGCTGTTTCTCTTGGTTTTGGGGAGCTGTGTCCCAGGTATTGCTGGCCCTGGGCTCACCCAGGGGTGACGACAGAAAGGTGGATGTCTTTCACACAAGTGCCCCTGAAGAGAAAATGCACACTCATTTTTTTCTCTTGGATGTGCAGCGTTGGTAAACCAAGTCAAGCAGAAAGGAGGTGGAAGGAAATTCTTGGCTTTCCTGGCAGCTCATGTCCAACTGGGCACAGTCATGAGTGTGACTTTATAGATTTGGCCCAACTGAAATGGGCCAAATCTAAAATCTCAGTTTGTTTGCTGAGACCAGTGGACCTGGCAGGCCCCATTCATGCAAACGTTGTTGCTGCCCCAGCCTCCCTGCAAAGTCAGGGCATGGTTTTATACAAACGGAGTTTATCCCTCTGGTCAGTCAAGGCTGCTCCTTCAGATTTTAACCTGATTTGTATGAAAAGGAGAACTGTCAAGTGCCTGCCCCTGCTGGCCGCTTCCTAATAACTTCTGAGCTTGCAGATGGATTTCTACTGCATTTGACCTAGAGACAGAATATTGGTGGCCTTTCCACAAGGCTCTCTGGCAGAGTCCTGCTCAGCACTGGAACGCATCCAGCCAAGCAGAAATCTGCTGTGGACATTCCTGGGGTAGGATAGGATCCGACTGAAGATTGTTAGAGGGCAAATCTGTGCTGGTGTTGGGTACCAGTGAGTAGTTAATTCATGAGGACTATGAACCAGGCAGATGCATGTAGAGCACAGACAGGCCTGAGAACAGAGACCACTATGGACAGGGACGCACCCAGGACCAGCAGACACCGAAGAGAGGAGCCCGGGGCTTCTCTGAAGGTGATGAGACTGTCCACGGGAGAAAGGGTGCCTGGCTTCTCGTGGCCACAGCATAGCCCCAGGGCAGACACAGCCAGGCCTGCCCTGTGGCCTGTGACCACAAGACCGCCTTCCTGGAGCCCAGCTGGGCCTGGACCTCAGATCCAGCGGGACGCCTTTGCTGGGCAGCAGAGATGAGATCTCAGAGGTGTATCCAGGATGTGGACATAGCAGATGCTCAGTGAAAGGCAATTGCTGTGATAATGCCAGCAATCAATGGTGTCATCACCAAGATCCTTTATCCCTGAGCCATCCTCAGGCTGGTGTTGGTGGACAGACTAGGGACCTCACTTTGAGGGGTCAAACTAAATGAAGGGAATAGAAGGCCTGAGAGGTAAATCACTTGTCATGCTAGCCAGTGGCCAGCGCACGTGAACCTGTGTATACCGACTTTGGCTTTGAGACCGCACCCTCTGGGACCCCACCTCCACCCCTGAAAGGCATTTAATTCTCCTTTGATCCTGTACAGGGCAGTTTGATTTCTCCTGTAAAGACCCACAGAAACCAGAGGCCTGAGACAGTGACGCAGGAAGGTGGGCAGGCTGCTAACGAGGACTCCTGGCCGTGATTCAGCCTCAGCATGCAGCTCCGTGTGCCTGGCTGCTGTTAACGGTGCTGCGCTCTGGTTAAGCGAGGCTGGGGGAGGCACTGGCCTGTTAGTAATCTGCACTCACCAGCGCCACGCGGGCCCCCTGGCCTCTGTGCCTCCCGGCAGTGCCGCACCCATGGGAAGGGGGAGAGCCTCCCGCCCACCCTCCATCTGTGCCCGTGTCAGTGCTTTCAGGAACATATGCTGCCTGTTGCTCACTGACCATCTGTTCACGGAGCTGATGAAGTGTCCCGGTTACCCTGGCAACGAAGCTCTTGATTGGCGGCGGCTCCACAAACATTTGCCGCTCAGGTTTCACTTTTATCTGTGCTCTGGAATGGGGCTGGGTGGGGGGTGCTGAGGCCTGGGGACTGGAGGGTCAGCAGGCTTGGGGGTGGGCT
>CM052651.1:155425654-155438792 GCA_028533165.1 Leontopithecus rosalia
GCAGCTGGAAGGCCAGGCTCCCCTTCTGCATTTTCCTTTCTCACCTCTCTCCCTTTCATTTCTTTCTCACCTCCTGTCCCCAGCACTCACCCACCTCCAGTCTGGCCCTTCTCCCCACAGTTCAGGGCAGGTATGGCTGGGAATATGGCTGACCAGTCTGAGAGCTGGGTGGGTGCTTGTTCTTGTTCGCCTGGCACCAGTGCCTTTCCCAAACTTCAGGCTGAAGTCTAAGGGCTGAGGATTCTCAGCCTCCCAGTCCAGGGCAGTTGCTACCAAGTAGCCACCCCATGGCAGTGGACAGCTGTGCCCCATGCCATTTTGGAGACCCAGTGTGATGTGGACACATGGGCTGCTGTTAGCTGTTAGCAGGGCCGGCCATGGACCACAGTCCCAGGAAGATGATCTGCTCAGTTGCTCCAGAAGGCACCCAGGGTGCGCTGCAATCATGGAGGGGCAGGTGCTGCTGATCCCAGCCCCCAGAGGGAGTTCCTGAGTTTTAGCTTGCTTTAAGGAGCTGCTAATGGAAGCTGCGGCAGCCAGCTCATAGTGGTCCCCAAAAGAGGCAAACCACCTCCTCTCTGCTGAGGACATCAGCCAAGTGCTGAGGCCAAGGCCCTGCAGACGAACCCCAGCATGAGATGGAGGCTAAGGCACCACGCCAGGGCCAAACTGAGGCTGTGTTCTGTTCTTTAGCTAGACCTGGGAATTGAGTGTCGCAAGGCCTCGATTCTATTTATTCCCCATCTCGCAGGCTGGTAGCAAATGTCTGTGGGGAGCTCTCCTCGCTCCTGTCTGAGCTTGGAATCCTGGAACTAAGAATAGCAGTGTGGCCTGCTCTGCACAGGATGGCATGAGCGCTAGGACGCTGGGTCTCAGGGCACACAGACTGCGCATTCATGGCATGTGGAGGCCACACAGGGTCTCAGGCAGCACAGGTGAGGGTTTTATCACAAGGGGCACAGCACACCAGTGTCTTCCCTCCCAGGAAGAGAGGCCCTGGGCTGTCTGCTGTTGGCTGAGGTGACTGAGCCACCTGCAGCACAGCTGGGGTCAGAGATGGAGGCTAAGCTCTGTTTCGGGCTCTCTGGGGCCTTCTTGTTGCTGGATGCTAAGCAGAAGTAGGGTGACACAGAATGCCTGCATCCCACCAACTCCCTGGGAAGCCAGTGTCTCTGAGAGATTCCATCTGGGACAAAGAAAAGCTGTGATTTGGTTTAAGTCAGCCCAACCCGGAGAGAGATCCAAGATGCCTGATTACTGTCAGCTCAGGATTGTAGCTCCCAGTGAAAGTGCAGAGAACGAGAGGACGCCACACTTTCAGACGAATTTTTGTTGCTCACGGACCAGGAGATCCCCAGCGGAGGAGCCCCACGGGTTGCCAGTGTGACTTTTGTGGCCAGCGCGGTGGTTCTTGGTGCAGAGTAAATGGGAATCGGTCCCCTTTTGGTCGACGTTTGGAGCTCCAGGAAGGCAGAGTCGCCCATTCAGATGATTGAAAAAGGAATCAAGAAGGAAGCCAGACCGGAGATTCCCGGGCAGAAAAGCGCCACAAATCTTAATGCTGCTGTTTTATCCGGTGCAGTGGGTTGCTCAGATTCTGGCACTGGGAATCAACAAGTTGGACGTCCACTCAGAGACCTAATTTGAAAGTCGGTAATTACAAAGACAACAGGTGGATAAATTTACAGTGATGGGAAGAAACCAGCGTAAAAAGGCTGAGAGAACCCAGAATCAGAACGCCTCTCCCTCTACAGGGGATCGCAGCTCCTCATCAACAAGGGAACAAGCCAAGCAGGCATAAAGATGTCAATTTCACAAAGTTAGTCTGCACATATAATACAATCCCAGCTAAAAGGCTGACTTTTTAAAAATCAGACGGGCCAAATCTAAATTTGTGTGAGAAAAGATTTAAGAAAAGACAAACCTAAAAGAAGAAACAAGTAATAGAGAAAGTATTACTGTCAGATATTAAGACGTTACGAAATTCCATTTAAAACTATATGTTACTGGGAAACAAATAATTAGAAATTACAGAAATAGACCTCAAAATACTGCAAATTAGATGATAAAGACATTTAAATCATGAGGGGAAACAGGATATTCGTATAACGATGCTAATTTGGGACCGTATACGGTCCCCAAAATTAATTCCAGATGGAGCAAAGGTGTAACTGTCACAAAGAAACAAAGGAAGAGGCTGGGCACAGTGGCTCACGCCTGTAATCCCAGCACTTTGGGAGGCCGAGGCGGGTGGATCACGAGGTCAAGAGATCGAGACCATCCTGGTCAACAAGGTGAAACCCCATCTCTACAAAAAAATACAAAAATTAGCTGGGCATGGTGGCGCGTGCCTGTAATCCCAGCTACTCGGGAGGCTGAGGCAGGAGAATTGCCTGAGTCCAGGAGGCGGAGGTTGCGGTGAGCCGAGACCGCACCATTGCACTCCAGCCTGGGTAGCAAGAGCGAAACTCCATCTCAAAAAAAAAAAAAAGAAAAGAAAAGAAAGGAAGAAAAGAAGCCAAGAAGAGGCCATGGGAGAAATTCTGATGACAATGAAATGTGGAAGATCCAGGTACAGAACAAAACCCAGAAGCTGTCGTAACGTGAAGAAATATGAGTGCACAGACTGCACAAAAATAAAAAACTTCTGCCTAGAAGGAAACACCACCATGAGCCAATCAAAAGATAATCACAAGTTGAAAAAGAATTTGCTGTTAATACCACAAACACTCATTTCCAAATATTTAAATCAATAAGAAAGAGATCAGTGAGTCAATAAGTAAAAAGAAGCAAAGGATTTCAACTGAGTTCACAGCAAAGAAAATATGAGGCAGTCTTAGCTACACGAAGAAATGCTCAACTTGCTCTGCTCGCAAAGCCCTGCCCAGGGCCAGGGTGTGGGCAGTCAGTGTCTTGTGAGTTGCGGAGGCTACGTAAAACCAGTCCCTTCCTGAGAGCAGAAAACTGGCCATATCCGTAGGAATGGCAGATGCACGTGACACCTGGTTGAGCAATTCTATCAGTATGAATTTATTCTATGGACACAATTGTGCAGATCCACATGTGTGGTTACTTGCAGAGGCAGAGCCACATAAGCTTGGAAGTGGCCGTCGACAGTAGACCAGGTCTAGAATTTGGTAAGGGCTCATGCAGCACATGGCCGTTAGCTGGCTTGTGATTCCTTCACCATTCACCTGCCAAAGTCGTTTCTCATTAGGCACTGGCTGTGTGCTCAGCCCTACTGAGCAGAGTAGGCACAGCTTCTCTCTCATGAGTTCAGAGCTCCTCACCCTGACTCTGCCCTTAAGAATCTGACTCCCAGGGCCACCACCCAGGGATGCCATTGTCAGGGCCTGCTAGGCTGGTGCTGGCCAGGAGAGAGTGGAGGAATGGGCTTGGGCAGGTATGACCTCCAGAGTTTTTAGAGACTTTTCCAGCTCCTCGAGTGGCTTCAGCCCTGAATCATAGCAACCTGGCCCCCTCTGACTACAGACCATCCTGGAGTGCTACCGTGGAGATGGGAGAGCCCAGAGAACGGGGGTGTTCTGAGAGAATTTCCGTTCCTGTCTTTTCAGGACATTCTGTCAGGGCAGGGACCCACTAGAAGTACCGGGCACCAGCTGTACCCCGCCCCAAGTGTATATCCCCCCTCACAGTCACCTTAGCACACCCCAGTGGGGCCAGGAGAAAACCACCAACACGGTAGTGAGGTCCCTGGGAAGTGGTTGCCACTAGGCCCTACCCCGTGAAGCAGGGCTCTTGGGCTTCCTCTGGGCCCCATGGCCTGGTATGAACCATCAAACGACAAGACTGGGCAGGCAAACTGTTCTGTTGTCTGGAGGGCCTCCAAGCCCACAAGGCTTTCTTTGTGCACAAAGCCCAGCAGCGTGTGTCCGGGAAACACGGGCTGCCCTGATAGAGCTTTCTGCATACAGAGTCCCTCCAGGCTTCTGCGCCTCTACATCAGAAATAAGTCACTCTTACGAGCCAGCAGAGTGTGTGTGGTGCCTGATTTGGGCCTTGCACTTGTCTGTACCTTGGATCTGAGGGACTGTAAGCCTAGAGAGAAGAGCGCCCAGGAGACACACGGCTGGCATGGAGACAGACAACAGGAGGAGCCTGACTCGTAAAACTGCCTCTGCTTTCTTCTTTCTTTTCGTAGAATTCCCTTCCAGAGCCTGATAGAGCCAGAAGCAAGAATACAGCAGTGCTGAACAAGAAGCTGGGTCACAAGGCGGTGCCTGGCACCTCTGGGGTGCCCTGCAGGTGCTGAGCAGGCCTGCAGCTCTGCCTGGCCCAGGAGCAGCCCAGAAATGCCCTGAGCATGAGCTGATTTGACACAGCAGTGGGCTCTGGGCTCAGCAGAAGGCCCGCGGGCCTCCTCAGTCAGCAGGCACCTGTCACTGGTGAAACACACCGTCAGGCAGCGAGGTGGAGGGGCAGCCTGCCACACCCGACACAGCTGGGCCTCTCCGTTGGGTGGGCATGGGGCATCTGCTGAGGCCTCTGCCACTGCCTGGCAGGACAGCCCTCTTCAGACATGCTTCTTAGGAGTACGGAGTGCAGCGCTGAGTCCCACAGGCGGGTCTGGTCTGGAGGACACCCGGCCCCCGGCCTCTCATAGAGCAGCCGTGACAAAACATTAATATCCCTGCTAATAATGCCTGCCTGTCAAGGCTGGGCCAGAAGCTTCCGTCCAGGTGGCAGAACACCCTTGGAAGGGCTTTGAGAGCTCGCTTACAGAAAAAACACCAGTTCAACACTAAAAACACAAAGTTTCCAGGTAAAGTTGCTTCCTGTCATCAAAGCCAAAGAGAGAATGCCAGGAGTCAAGTCTACCTTCCCGGGGGCTGAGCTGCTTCAGACGAGGTCTCCCCGGCTCCCTGTGTGTCCTAGCATGGCTCTGCCCATGACATCCACCATTGCCCCATCCATGCCAGGTTTGTCCACAGTCTGCCATCAACTCTGCCCTCTCAGCCCCAGCTGGCACCTGCCTTCCCAGGTGCAGCTCAGGGCTGAGTCAGGGACCTCCACAGCATCCTCCTCCACCCCGATGGCCTCACACCTTCCCTCCCACAGAGATGCTATAGCCCACGTGGGCTGTTCCTGATGGGAAGTCCTTCGAGCCTGGCCCAGACCTACAGCTGAGTGCCCTGGCGGGGCAACTCTGGGACCCTGAGGCCACAGCCCCTCTGGATTGTGTGGAGGGTCCTAGGCAGCGTCTGTGCTGTGCTGTTCATTCAGCACCAGAGCTGCCTGCTGCTTGGTGCTTGGGCGCTGTGGGAGGGTGAACCCCTTATTCTGCCCACCCGCTGCACTGTGCCCTGCAGGACCCCCAGTGCTCCTGAAAACAAGGCTGGGTTTTGTGTGCTGAGGTGAAGCCTCTGCTGGGCCCAGAAGTCCTTTCTGAGGAGAACCGGGGCCAGCTGCTGAGGCCTGGAGGAACGCAGACCAGGACAGGCATTCTGTATGTGCTTCTAAGTAAAAGGAAACCCATGAACGTTTCTTTTTTTTTTTAATGAAAGTCAGAGCCTGGAGTGAAGACGGCTTCTGCCCACCCTCCCTCCTACACAGGCGGGGGCTGAACTGCAAAGGCAAAGGTCTGCACTCCACCCAGTCGCCCCCATGGAAACCACCTTCCCGCTGGCCATTGTCCTCCTGACAGCAGGTGACAGCAGGCCTGAACGAAAGCGTGGACATGCCTTCCGGGACGGTGCTGGTGACGCCACGGCTGCGCTTGCAAGTGGGACTCAACTGTAACGTTTTCTGTTTGGTTCCATGCACACAATTCAGCCAAACCAGTAATAGCTGCCCCTAGAGCAGGTGGGTACCTAACTGCTGCCCACCACGTCCTTGGCCAGACCCAAGGGTGGTCTGTGGCTTCCAAGCTGAGCCGCTGCACTGTGAAGCCTGTTAAGCTAGAGTTTGGGCTGCGTTTTTAAAGTTCCTGAAGCCAAATATGAGCATTCCTTCCTTACTGATATTTTGACTCTGTCTAGGCGGAAGGTTTTCGCCCGTTGAACTAATTCCTAGAGAAAACATACTACAATTCAGAAACGAACACAGGCTTTATGCCCCTTGTTCATATTTAAACATTTAAAAGGCAGAGAAACGTCCTTAACTGGATTTTCCGGTAGCTTGTTTCATGACGTAACGGATGCCTCGGCCCGTCAGAGTGTGACTTCGTCCTGCACCTGAAGCCCAGGACTGAGTCTCCTCTCGCTTGGAGAGCCTGCCATGACTCAAATTTGAGCATGTGACCAGGGGTGCCTCACTCTGCTCCAGCCGGGAGAGGACTCGCCTGTAGAGTTACCTGCTGCCAGTCAGCACTCTTCCCCAAACACCATCCACATCACTAGGACAGACCCAGCGGGTCCTGTAGACCGAATGCACTGGGAAAAGACATGAACGTTATCTATTATAAAATGGCTTCAACGTGAAGTCAGTTGAAGGGCCCTGGAACTAGGGACCTGGGTTTACAGCTGGGGTCTCTGATTCTGAGAACCCACCTGAGGCAGATGAACATCCCCCTCCCGGAATCATGTGGATTCTCCTGATGAAATTCTCCTGCCCAGGCAGTGCCTCCCTCAGGACACAGAGCTCGGGGCTGCTGCCACGCTGCTTCCCCTCGGGTTGCCCCAATCTTCCTCACATCTCACCACAACCCTCCCAACACCAGGCGCTCCAGTGGGAGTTCAAAGCCCTTGATGCAGGCTCTGACTCTGTGCTGGCCGCCACAATGTGCTGACATGAACCCTGTGGCCAGAGCCCTCTGACCACTGACACCGCACATGATCTGCTCCCCACATCCATGTCCCTGTGGCCTTTCCCCCGGGAGCTGGTTACCATGGGGAGGAGGCTTGACTTCGAAGGATACCACGGCAGCAAGCCCTCCAGCCTGGTGGTCCATGAGTCAGCACCCCACGGGGCACGTCCTTCCTCTCTGCTTCTTCCCCAGGGCCAGTTCCACTAAAGCTCTCTGGAGCCCCTCACAGCTGTGGGTCATCTCTGAAGCCCCCTGTGGCTGTGTAGCTAGTATCCAGCGTGCTTAGCAAACACCTCACCAGAATGACACCAGATGCTGGTGCCGGATCTGCTGGGCTGAGACACCTCCACACTGACTCCACAGGACTAGCTAAGAATTGTGAGGAGATGGTGCCTAATGCATGAGAGCCAATGAGGGCCACACGTGTCATCCCATGCGGCCGCTAGCCAGGGGCTCGAGCTCAAAGGGAGCTGAGGGAGAGGGCAGTGGATGGGCTTTTAAAATGGGCAGGGGGCAAGAGCACTGTCTCTTGAGGGCGCCTGCACTGTGAGTGGCAGGGACCAGGACAGGGACCACCTCTCTCCCTGTCCTTTACCTTTTTATTGTTTAAATTTGTTATAAGCTTGTATGGCACTTGTAATTTAAAGGCAGACTTAAGTGTAAGTCAAAGAGAAAAAGAAAATGGAGCAGTTTCCGCCTAACTCCTGCCTGAGACTTGACCTCTGACTCTGAAAACTGGGGTTTTTCTGCAAAAACTTCAGAGCAAGGACTTGCCCTGTGGAAAGCCTGGTGGGAAGGGCCAGATCGTGCCTGGGGTATGAAGGCAGAGGTGGGCGCTGTGGGCTGCTGGAAACCACACCCAGGGCAGATCAGCAGACGCTGGAGGCCGGAAGTGCCCCGTCTGGAGCTCTAGGCGCTGCCTCCTGGGTGGTGGGTGGAGGCGCAGGGCCAGGCTCTGCTCGGTGCCCCCGGCCGTGGAGGTGGAATCTTGTGGTATCTTAAAAGCTGATGCAGTTTTGAAATGCCGTTATTCCTTAACACCAGCTCCCTTGGCTGTTCTCTCAATGAGTTCAGAAAGACTGAGATGGCAGCCTCCAAAGGCAGCACAGTGACTGCCCTGGGGCTCTGGTTCCTTTTGCCTGTTTGCTCTCTGACTGCTGTGTCCTCACTCGCCCCCAGCAGCAGAGTGTGGCAGCTCTTATGCACTGGGAACAGTGCCAGTTGCTGGGGGCTGGGGACAAGGTGGTCTCAGGCCCTCCTCAGAGGGGAGGGTCAGCTGATGAAAAGCACACAGGATGTGTAAGAGCAGGAAAAGAGAGTCAGGCTGGGGCACCTCCCAGTGTTGGCAAGGAGGCATGCTGCCCTGTGCAGATGATGGGAGGGCCGGGACCAAACCGCAGGTCTCTGTGGCCTGCCAGACTGAGCCCCACCTCTCTGGGCGCATGACATCTTGTCTCTGAGCTCCTCACGCAGCTCTCTCTGAGCCAGGGCCCCAGCAAGCCAGCCGGCAGGCACACCGTCCCTGAGATGAGTGCTGGTTGGTTCCATGTCTTTGCTGTTGTGAACAGGGCTGCAGTGGACAATGGCTTGTGCAGGAATCCCTTTGATGTGTTGATTTCCTTTCCTCTGGGCAGATACACAGTAGTGGGCTTGCTGCATCTAATGGGAGTTCTGGTTTTAGCGTTTTGGGAGATCTCCATGCTGCTTTCCATAGAGATTGTACTTAACAGTCCCACCAGCAGTGTCTAAAAGCTCCCTTTTCTTCCAGTCCTTGCCAACATCTGTTGCTTTTTGTCTTTTTAGTAACAGCCATTCTGACTGGAGTAAGGTGGTATCTCCTTGTGGTTTTGATTTGCATTTCTCTGATAATTAGTGATGATGAAAATTTTTTCATAGACCTGTTGGCCACATGTCTGTCTTCTTTTGAGAAACGCCTGTTCAGGCTTTTTGTCCATTTTTTAGAGGGATTTTTCTTCCTGTTGAGTTGTTTGATTTCCTTGTACATTCTGGACATTAGTCCCCTGTTAGATAAACGGTTTGCAGATAATTTTCTCCCGTTCGGCCAGCTCTCTCTTTTCCCTCTTTTCCTTTGCCATGCAGAAGCCCCTTGGGTTAACGTGGGCTCATATGCTTGATTTTGTTACCTGAGCTTTTGAGATCACCCAAAATACGCTGCGACTTGATCACTACACATTATAGACAAGTAACAAAATTTCTCATATTCTCCATAAATCTGCACAACTAAAGACAAACAACTTTTGAAATACAAAAATAATAAAGGATAAGCATTAGTATCAAAGCCACGGAAATGATGGGTGGCTTGGGAGCCACGCAGGGCGATGGTGAGGAAAGGCCTCCGCCTGGGTTGCTCTGGGTCAGGGCTGGCTTGCGGACCGGCTCAGGCTGTTCCAGCCCAGTGCGCTTCAGCCTCCATTGCTTCAGCCAGCAAAAAGAGCTAACAACAGGATTATGGCAGCAGGGGACCGAGATAACACTCATGAAAACCTTAGTGCAATCCCTAGCGCACAGAAAGCGCTCAACCAATGGCTGTTTCTTCCTTTTTCCACAAGACCCCATGAGAACCCGAGGCATGGGACCCACGCGAGACATAACATGACTGATAATTGTCGCTTTTCTTAGCAAATCTGCTACCTCACTCCCAGTTGCTGCCGTGACGCTGAGGGTAGGAGCAGAGCCCCTCAGCGGATGGGTGTGAAGAGAGGAGGCCTGAGGTGCCCCCCCAGTCCTCCAGGGAGCTTCCATCAGCAGAGGAACCTCACCCAGCTTCACACAGGGAGCTATGGAGGCCCCCGAAAGGTGGAGCTCAGAGCACAGAATAGAGTCCTGTGGAAGACCACGCGTGACAGCTTTGCAGTCACAGCCAGGATCAATATCACATTCTCATCACTTGGCAGCTTAGTAATTACTGAATTTGTGTCAAAAAAACGCGTTCCATAAAAGAATCTTAAAATATGTTGATGTGATCCTCCAGCTGACTGTTTTTGACACCCGCCCACTTTGCAACAGGCATGACAGTTGCCATTTCTAAGGAATTGCAGCAGTTTCTTTCATTGTGGTGAGAATGTGTAATTAGTAAATTGAATAGATTTTAACACTGTTTTGGGAAACTGTTGAAGGGGCAATTGCGATGTCGTGGTATTTGGGTCTCTTAGCTCGTGCGTGCGCGTGCCTGTGTGTGTGTGCGCGCGTGTGTGCATAATCACACACCTCAACAGCAGCTGCTGAGGCAAGACAAACCCGTGTTTTTCTTCTTTCTCTTCCCAGGAGATGTAGACTAGCTGTCGCAAAGATGCGGCAGAAGTTTGTGAGTGTCCATCTGGAGTTTTCCCAGGCCAGGCCCTGGGGTCACTGCACAGCCAGCAACGCCTTGTTCTTGCCTCCTTCTAGCTCAGGCAGAGCTGAGCTCCGGAGAGCTCGCTGTAAGCATTCCCACTGGGGAGTCCCTGGCAGAGGATGGTAGGGGCAAAGCCAGGTGCTTCTGTGTGGAGCCTTTTAGGACCCATGGCAGCTCCTCCTCCTTGTCTGTAAATAACGAGCCAAACAAGACCCTGGAAAGCAAGATCTGCTTAAACCTCATGGGGTGCCCAGGCATCCGCCCAGCAACAGCTCCGGGCAGGCGGCGCCCAGGGCTGAGCATGGCCACACCATCGCTTGTCCCATGAGAGATGTGAGAATGCTCCCAGCCCAGAGAGCCCACTGGAATTCTCTCTGTGAGCTGAGATGTCCAGTCCTGTCTTTGGCTGGAACCTCCCAGTGGCCCTAGAGCTCATGGGTCTCACTGTGCTCCACTTCTCCAAAGCCCTGGGCAGAGTTGCTGTGGCTCCCAGCCCTCACGTCCTTTCTGAATAAGCAGCACCATAGCGGCCACGAAATTCTGGACATCCTTGCAGGTGTGTTCTAGAGAGAGCCAGCCCTGTCATGAACACTCACATCACAACAAGCAAGCTGGCAACTGGCCCCATCCCTGGACACATCCCTCATGCTACTGCATTTTCCATTAAGCACTAGACAGCTGGAGTTCACAAAGGTGTTCCGGAGACACGAGAGAGTGAGTGTGGAGTGAAGGTGTGTGTGACAGTGGAAGAGCGAGGGTGTGCGTGTGTTAGTGTGAGGGTATGTAGGTATGAGAGTGAGTGTGGAATCAGGGTGTGTGTGTGACAGTGGAAGAGTAAGGGTGTGCATGTGTTTGTGTAGATATGAGTGTGTGGAGTGAGGATATGAGTGTGTGACAGTGGAAGAGTGGGGTGTGCATGTTAGTGTGAGTGTAGATATGTGTGTGGAGTCAGGGTATGTGTGACAGTAGAAGAGGGTGTGCATGTTAGTGTGAGTGTGTGTGTGTGAAAGTGGAGTGAGGATGTGAGGGTGGAAGAGTGGGGTGTGCATGTTTGTGAGTGTGTGTGTGGAGTGAGGGTGTGTGTGTGACCATGGAAAAGTGAGGGTGTGCATGTTAGCATGAGAGTAGGTATGTGTGGGTGAGTGTGCAGTGAGGGTGTGTGACAGTGGAAGAATGGGGGTGTGCATGTTAGTGTGTGTAGGTATGTGTGTGAGTGTGGAGCGAGGGTGACAGTGGAAGAGGGGTGTGCATGTTAGTGTGAGTGTGTGTGGAGTGAGGGTGTGTGTGTGACAGTGGAAGAGTAAGGCTGTGCATGTGTTAGTGTGTGTAAATATGAGTGTGAAGTGAGGGTGTATGTGACAGTGGAAGAGTGAGGGTGTGTGTTAGGGTGAGTGTAGGTATGTGTGTGTGTGGTGAGGGTGTGACAGTGGAAGAGTGGGGGGCTGCATGTTTGTGAGTGTATGTATGTGTATGGAGTCAGTGTGAGTGACTGGAAGAGTGGGGGTGTGCATGTTAGTGTGGGTGTAGGTATGAGTGTGAGTGGAGTCAGGGTGAGTGGAAGAGTGAGGGTGTGCATGTTGGTGTGAGTGTAGATATGAATGTGTGTGGACTGAGGGCGTGAGTGTGTGAGTGGAAGAGGGGATGTGCATTAGTGTGAGTGTAGGTATGTGTGAGTTTGGAGTCAGGGTGTGGGAGTGGAAGAGAGGGTGTGCATGTGTGAGTGGATGTAGGTGTGAGGGTGTGAGCATGAGACTGACAGTGAGTGTGGGTCTGTGGCTGTTAGTGTGAGACAGTGAGGGTGAGTGTTGGTGTGAGACCGTGAGGGTAGGTGTGGGCCTGAGTGTGGGTCTGTGAGTGTAAATGTGAGACAGTGAGGCTGGGCCTGTGTGAGACCATGAGGTTGTGTGGGCCTGTGTGTGAGACTGAGGGTGAGATGTGTGTGTGTGAGACCATGAGAGTGCATGTGGGTATGTGTGAGCCCGTGAGGGTATGTTGGTATGAGTGTGTGAGAGACAGTGAGGGTGTGGGTCTGAGTGTGAGACCGTGAGAGTGCATGTGGGTCTCTGAGTGTGAGGCAGTGTGTGTGTGGGCCTGTGAATGAGTGTGAAGCAGAGTGAGTGGACCTGAGTGAGGGTGACAGAGTGTGGGTCTGTGTGTGTGGGCCTGTGAGTGGGAGACCATAAGGGTGTGTTGGTATGAGTGTGTGTGACAGTGAGGGTGAATGTGGGTCTGTGTGAGCCCATGAGGGTGTGTGCATCTGTGAGTTTGAGTGTGAGATGGTGAGTGGGTGCCTGTGTGAGACCGGATGTGTGGTCTGTGAGTGTGTGAGAGGCAGGGAGAGTGATTGGGGCCAGTGTGTGAAACACTGAGGGTGAATGTGGTCTGTGTGTGTGAGACTGTGGTCCATGAGAATGAGAGACAGTGAGGGTTTGGGTGAGTGTGAGACCATGATGGTGTGACCTGTGTGTGAGACAGTGAGTGTGAGTGTACATCTGTGAGTGTGAGTGAGCGTGAGACTGTGAGTGTACGTTTGTGAGTGTGACAGTGAGTGTGAGACAGTGAGTGAGTGTACGTCTGAGTGTGACAGTGAGTTTGAGTGTACATCTGCGAGTGTGAGAGTGTACATCTGTGAGTGTGAGACAGTGATTGTGACTGAGTGTGAGACTGTGAGTGTACATCTGTGAGTGAGACAGTGAGTGTGAGTGTACATCTGTGAGTGAGACTGAGTGTACGTCTGTGTGAGACAGTGTGAGTGTACGTCTGCGAGTGTGTCAGTGTACATCTGTGAGTGTGAGACAGTGAGTGTGAGACAGTGTGAATGTACGTCTGAGTGTGAGACAGTGTGAGTGTACGTCTGCGAGTGTGTCAGTGTACATCTGTGAGTGTGAGACAGTGAGTGTGACAGTGTGAGACTGTGTACATCTGAGTGTGAGACAGTGAGTGTGAGTGTACATCTGTGAGTGTGAGACAGTGAGCGTGAGACTGAGTGTACGTTTGTGAGTGTGAGACAGTGAGTG
>CM052651.1:155439292-155521701 GCA_028533165.1 Leontopithecus rosalia
TTCCAGTAATGCCCAGGTGTGCTTTCTAGCGATGCTGGAGTACTAGATATTCTAGTAATGCCCAGGTGTGCTTTCTAGCGATGCTGGAGTACTAGATATTCTAGTAATGCTTGCTGTGCTTTCTCCGTTTTTTTGAAAAACGTTAATCTCCTACATCCTGGACACGTTACCATACTGTCCAAAATTCCCAAGGGGAATAAAACTTTCTTTCCCCTTCCATTGGGAAAGCCAAATTCTCCCATGGAAATCAGCATAGTGTTTGCTTACATGGATTTCGGTGGTTAACATTTCCTAATCCCTAACCTGCAGGTCAAAAATTCAGGCGAATATGAATGCATTAGTTGACTCACATGCCTCTGGTTTTTTTGTTTTGTTTTGTTTTTTTGAGATAGAGTTTCACTCTGTCACTCAGGCTGGAGTACAGCGGTAAGATCCCACCTCACTGCAACCTCTGCCTCCCAGGTTCAAGCAATTCTCCTTCCTCAGCCTCCTGCGTGGCTGGGACTACAGGTGTGTGCCACCATGCCTAGCTAATTTTTCTATTTTAGTAAAGACAGGATTTTGCCATATTGGCCAGGCTGGTCTCAAACTCCTGACCTCAGGTGATCTGCCTGCCTCGGCCTCACAAAGTGCTGGGATTACAGGCTTGATCCACTGTGCCTGGACAGATTTCTCATCTGTACAGTGGACACAATGATAGTCTCTACCTCAAAGGAGTGTTGTGAAGATTGGGTTGGATAACATGTCAATCATGGATGATACTCACCAATGTACAATATCGGTAAGTCACGACCACTATTAACGTCACTGGTGATAGTGAAAGTGACTGCTCCTGCCTCTGCCAAGGTGTAAAAGATCCCGGCCTCTGGGAAAAGTCCTGCATTTCATTCTCTTTTCTGGAGGAGCTCCCAGGACAGCCCTTTAACTTAGGCATTGGGTGCAGTTGGCCCAGGCCTTCTTGCAATTCTCTACCTGGCTACTGGATCTACTGGCCACCTCAGACCTCTACTCTGTAACAGCGCAGCCACCCTATCCTAGCAGACATGCCTCTCACAAACAGGGCCCCGAGGGGTAGGGCACCGTAAGGCTCACTTTCTTACCAGATGAGAGTTTTGAGTCCAAGTCAATGGGCGGTCCTACAGGAACTTGTGGGGCTCCTTTGTCTAGAGTCATCACCTGAGCAGCCTACCTGGTCCCATGAGGGCATCACTCCATCACCCACCCTTGATTAGTAGCCCTGCTCTTAGTGCCTGTTTCTAATGAGGACCAGGAGGTGGGGAGGAGAGGAGGGTGGGGAAGATGGTGGACATGTGAGGCCTGAGGCCCCAGGATCTCAGATTCCGTGAAAGGCGGATTTGCAGCTGCTCCTCTTCCCCACACCTGACAATCAACACGTCCTGCAGATGTGCCTCCTAAACACCTCCCAACTTACCACTTTTCTCCACCACAACTCTCTTTTCAATATTGATTTATTTATTTTGAGACAGGGTCTCACTCTGGTGCCCAGGTTGGAGTGCAATGGTGCCATCTTGGCTCACTGCAACCTCTGTCTCCTGGGTTCAAGCAATTCTCCTGCCTCAGCTTCCCCAGTAGCTGGGATTACAGGTGCATGCCACCACCCCCGGCTGGTCCCGAATTCCTGACCTCAAGTGGTCTGCCCAGCTTGGCCTCCTGAAGTAGTAGGTTTATAGACGTGAACCACCGTGCCCGGCCTCTTTTTTAGAACTCAGCCTTGGCTCTCACCTGATCTCTCTTCTTTCAGTTGAACTTGAACAACTGCTGGAATGATTGATCAAAATCACAAGTCTCGCCACTCGTCCCCAAGTTAAAATGCTTGGTTGACTTCCTGACACCTTCAAAATGAAGTCCAGCCTCTCCATCTGCCCTCTCCTCATTCTTCTCTGCAAAATGTTACGCATCTTCCCACAGCTAGGGGAGCTTCCAGCTGCCACACCAAGGCCACATGTGCTGCTGGGCATAGAGGTTGCCAGACCGCTGCTCCTGCCTGCTGCTTTTTCAGTCTCTCCTGCTAAGCCCCAGATGCTGGTGTGCCCCAGGTTCTTCATGGCTCATCCCAGGACTTTCACCCAGACCCGTGCTTAAAATTCACAACAGTTCAGCACTTAAATGGCTGTTTCCAGTCTATTAATCTGCCATTCACTTTCTCATTCATTTATTAAATAAATCACCAAAGATTTATTGGGTTTCTTGCATATCTGGAAAGAAAGGGTGGGAAAAATGGCCACATGTAAAGTGTTGGATAGTCTAATGAAGAGATCAGAACAAGCACATAACAGCAAAGAGACGCTAAATGCCATAAGCAAGACATAAACTATTGGTGGAGGTCGGGAGAAGGCAGAAGTTGCTTTATCAGTAGTGTCAGGAAAGGCTTCTTGAAGAGGTAATTTCATTCACTCAACACAAATTTATTGGGCACACACTATGTCTCAGGCACATAGGCATTTGGGAGGGACCCAAAAGGGTGAATAGAATTTTGACTGGGTTGGGGGAACTAAAGAGGAGTGGTGGAAAGGAGGCTGGAGGGGCTGAGGGAATGGCAGGTAAGGCAACAGGCAGAATTGGTTCTATCTTCTGACAGCAGTGCCCCAGTTGGCCTCTCAGGGACTACTGTGTCCTCTTCACATAATTGGAGAGAGTTGATGCTGCTTAAATCAATCAGCATTTCCCATTTTCCTGATAAGAGCAATGATTTCAAGGACGGGCTTGTAACCCAACTAGAACGAACGGTGTCAGACAAGAGGCAAATTCGCAAAGCAAAGCAGATAAACGAAGGAAAACTTGGATTCCGGGACTAGACCAAGTCTCGCCTGAAGTCCTTTTATTGTTTAAGCCATTTCTCTTTGGAGTTTTCTGTTACCTGTAGACACAGTGAATAAATATATTGAGGCAGGAAAGCAGGAGAAGTCCAAGAAACTACAGATTTTTCTAGAAGTTAAGTAAGAAACAGGAGATAAATCTGCAAAGATAGATTTTTATCATTGTAATAACTCTTTAAATGTAATAATAATAGTTATTATTTATAATGACCACTTAACCATGTTAGGTACTCTTTTAAGTTGTATATGTTAGCTGATTCACTAATGGACTCTACCATTATCCCCCCTTTTTTACAGATGTGGAAACTGAGGCATTAGATCGATTAAGTGACTCATCCAAGGTGACACAGTTAATGAATGACAAAGCCAAGATTCGAACCCTGTCATCTTACTTCGGAGCCTGAACTCTTAAACATTATGCTATTGTTTGTAGTTTTCAGTGAACTAAGAAGCCAAAAGATCTGTAATCTTACAGGCTATGGGGTCAGATTCAGCTTCTTCTGCTTTCTAGCTAGTGTGACTTTGGAAAAGAATTTAACCTCTCTGAGTCCCAGGTTCTCCATCTATGTGACAAAACAGAGCTGCTGTCCAAAATGAAATAATGCATTTAAAGAGCTCAGCACCACAATGAGCACACAGGCTGGCTCCATTGCCTGCTTATGCTCCTGCCTCCCTGCTGTGCCAGCTCATTGTCCTGGATTCAGGGCCGGCTGGGTTAACATGAAGCTCCTTTCTTACCTTTGTTGACCTACAGTGGCTAACAAAACCCAGTTGCAGACCCAGGAGGTGCAAGAAGCACTTTCCTTTCATGTCTGCAGCCTTAAGTAATCCTCCTCCCAGAGTCTCCCAGAGAGGAGAGACTGTCAGCTGTGCCCCTCCCTTTAAGCCCACTGCTCTGTTTGGCTCTTGCCCGTAGACATATGGCAGGGGCTTTGTGTTCAAATATGTCTGCTTTCAAGTTGAATACAACCATTGTCTGAGCCTGGGCCCTCCAGGAATTTACTGATGAGGGCAGGTTGATGACGGCACAGAATTTCAGTTGAAAGTTTCCAGTTGGCTGGTTGTCAGCAGCTGAGATGGCCAGGGAGCTGACCTGGGCTGAGATTCCCAAACAGCCCCCCAATTTTTTTGAGACAGAGTCTTGCTCTGTCCCCCAGGCTGGAGTGTAGTGGCTGGATCTTGGCTCACTGCAACCTCCACGTCCCAGGTTCAAGCAATTCTCCTGCCTCAGCCTCCCAAGTAGCTGGGACTACAGGCACACACCACCACACACCTGGCTAATTTTTGTCTGTTTAGTAGAGATGGGGTTTTGCCATGTTAGCTAGGCTGGTCTCGAACTCCAGACCTTAGGTGATCTGCCCACCCCGGCCTCCCAAAGTGCTGGGATTACAGGTGTGAGCCACTGCACCCGGCCTAAACAGCCGCTCTTGTGAGGAAGGTCATGGACACTGTCCCCTACCTAGTCTGAAGACCCTCTTGGACATGTGGAGGCCCAGGGCATGGCTCCAAGGCTGGGGAGTGGAGTTGGGGTACCCCATGGCTATCTTGAGTGAACATACTGAAGGGGTAGCAGAGCAGGCAGGACCCGCTGCATGGCTGCCCCAGGGCCAGAGTGAGCAGGGCTTCCCAAGTGAAACAGAGTGGAAACTGACTGCAGGCCTTCTTCTAAATTTTTGTTTTCAGATAATCTCTGAGATTTATAGAATTGTTGCAAAGACAGTACAGAGAGTTCCCAGATACCCTTCACCCAGGTTCCCTAGTGTCAAAATTCTGTGTAACCATGGTACATGTACCAAAACTAAAAATTAACATTGGTTCAGTGAGTCCATAGATGGTAATTAATAAACCAATAAATAAAATTAAAATAAATAGACATTAGTATAGACTCGTGTCAAAACTGAGAATGAACACTGGCATATGCATCAAAACTAAGAATTAACATTAGCACATGTATCAAAACTAGCAGTGAACACAGCTAACATTGGCACACCACCAATGCTAAATTCCAGGCCTTATTCAGATTTCACCAGTTCTGTCCCAGGACTCCTTCCTGGCATTTCATTGTTACGTCTTGCTAGGCACGCTGAGGAAAAGACACAGTTCCTCAGTCTTTTCTGGACTATGCCTTGAACTGGGTTTGTCTGCTGTTCCTCATGATTAGATTGAGGTTGTGGGCGTTGGGGAAGAATGTGAGGTGCCCTTCCCATGACATAGCAAGGTGACTCGGGAGATACTAGCTTCATCTCCTGGGTGAGGTGCATCTGCACCCAGGCTTCTCCCCTGTAAGTAACCAGTTTTTCTATGTAACATTCTGTTCTTTGAAGTGAGCCACTAAATCCAGTGCACTCAGGGGTGGCGTGGGAAGGGAGCGAGGAGGGACCCACAGGCATTGTTTGCAGTGCAGAATCTTTGGAAAGCGAAAGATGTCGGTTTTGGGGTCCCCAGCTCAGACCACTGCTTTACAGAGAGTTTCCATGAGGCTAGGGGCCCTTCTGTGTGCTCACGTTTCTTCAGAACAGCTAATTCTGAACTTTGGAAATCCTGATTTGAGCTCTGTGGTGCCACCAGAGAGCTAGCAAGAGTCAGAGAAGGTGTGGCATGTAAAGCCAGCCCCCAACCACCCTGCAGGGTGTGACACACTGTGCATGGGAAAGCCGGCTCTCCAACGCACCTTCCCTGCTGGCATTCCCCAAAATCTGTCCCTGACCATCAACCCCTCAGGAAGGTGGCCCTTCCCTACAAGACCCAAAGACCCCTGCCCTGACACTTGTGGCCTTCCAGAAAGCCTCCTGCCCTGACACTTGCGGCCTTCCGGAAAGCCTCCTGCCTCATCACAAAGGGAACTTTGTGTCCTGTTTGGTTTTCTGGCTTAGCTTAGCTCTCTGCTGTGGATCTGCAGTGCCCATAAGACACAACCCTCCCTAATTAGGAATGCAGCTTCGCACCCGGAGTGGGCTCTCTGGGGTGGGATGCAGGTCCTAATGGGAGAAGGGTCTGAAACCCTTAACCAGGAGGGTTTTCTTCTGGCCTCTTGGTATTGTATTTGTCTCTTCAGTCACACACTCCTGCCCCTGCTGTTTCTGACTCTCCCTGCCCCAGTGGTTCTAGTTCTGGTCTCTGATGACTCCCCACTGTCTGCTCACTGATGGAGCCAGACACCTCACTTCCTGCCTGTTGGTTCCTGGTGCCCTTTGTCTTCTCAGGCACTTCCATGACCAAATCAATGAGTCTCGTCAACAACCATGTGGTTTGAGCAGCTGAGGCTCAGAGATAAGAGATCACCTGTCCCATGTCACATGGCCATGTAGCCCCAATGATTATCTGCACAGGCAGGAGAGCTGGACCCATGCATTCACTCCACAAGCATTTACTGAACACCACTAAATGCCAGGCTCCCATCTATTAGATCAGAACAGACAATGTCTGACCCAAAAAGAACAAGTCCATAACCAACAGGCAGGCACTGGCAAAGCAGGACAGTACTGACCTCTCTGAGCAACTGTCATTTCCCAGAGCCAAAGGGAATGAGAAGTCCCACAGCCATCAGGGGAAGGAATTAGGGGCATGTCCCACAGCCATCAGGGGAAGGAATTAGGGGCATGTCCCACAGCCATCAGGGGAAGGAATTAGGGGCATGTCCCAAAGCCATCAGGGGAAGGAAATGAGGGGCATGTCCTGCAGTCATCAGGGGAAGGAAATGAGTGATATGTTCTGTAGCCATCAGGGGAAGGGAATGAGGGGCATGTCCCACAGCCAACAGGGGAAGGGAATGAGGGACATGTTCTGCAGCCATCAGGAGAAGGGAATGAGGGACATGTCCCACAGCCATTCAGGAGAAGGAATTGAGGGACATGTTCTGCAGCCATCAGGGGAAGGAAATGAGGCACATGTTCTTCAGCCATTAGGGGAAGGGAATGAGGGGCATGTCCCACAGCCATGAGGGGAAGGAAATGAGGGACATGTTCTGCAGCCATCAGGGGAAGGGAATGAGGGGCATGTCCCACAGTCATCAGGAGAAGGAAATGAGGGACATGTTCTGCAGCCATCAGGAGAAGGGAATGAGAGACATGTCCCACAGCCATCAGGGGAAGGAAATGAGGCACATGTTCTGCAACCATCAGGAGAAGGGAATGAGGGGCATGTCCCACAGCCATCAGGGGAAGGAAATGAGGGACATGTTCTGCAGCCATCAGGAGAAGGGAATGAGGGACACGTCCCACAGCCATCAGGGGAAGGAAATGAGGGACATGTTCTGCAGCCATCAGGGGAAGGGAATGAGGGGCATGTCCCACAGCCAACAGGGGAAGGGAATGAGGGACATGTCCCACAGCCATCAGGGGAAGGAAATGAGAGACATGTCCTGCAGCCATAAGGGGAAGGGAATGAAGGGTCCATCCTGCAGCTGTCTGGAGAAGGAAATTAAATGCAAGTCCTGCAGCCACCTGTGAAGGGGAGTAGGAGTGAGTCCTAGGTCACCAAACAGTGGGCATCTAGCTGGTCCAGCTCCCTTCCAGTCTTCCAAGCAAACCACAGAAGCTGGTGTCTGACAGGCCTATTGAGTCTCCAGGGAGGAACCCTGTTGACCTGGAAGGTGGCTTCCTGCCTGCTGAGTGGGAAACCAAGCCTGCCCTTCTTGGGGGCTCTCTGAGCACCTGCATCATTTACAAGAGCACCAGGGGAGAGCAGAGCAGGAGGTATGGGAGACCAGCAAGTACTCTGGACAGGGGGTAAGATTTTCTTCTGATCTCATGGTGCTTAATGGAAAAGCAAACACTTGGAAATTATTTTCTAACCCACATACACCACAGAACACACTGGCTTCTACAAGTGTCTAGTTGGTGTGACTTCCTGAGACATGGCACCAACCTCACAACTCACTGGAGAATATTCAAAGGCCCCCTGAAGGAGAGGGAGCAAGATTCTTTCTATTCTTATGCTGAAAAACTTTCCCCTCACCATCATTGCACCACGTGTGTGAACATCTCATCACTAGGAAAATGTGGCACTGGATTAAGTCCCAAGTGGTCAAATTCTTTAGGCAATTTTTTCCCCTTTAAATGAATGAAGTCTATTAAAGAATCTGAAAAATAATAAACACTTCTGGACATGTGGCCTATGGAGGATGAAAGAAATGTTCCTTCCACTGGGGAGGCTTTTGGAGACTTTACCCTGAAATAAGAACATATCGAATACCTGGAAGGAAGATCCTAAGGCTCAGTGTTTTGCATGTTGATGGCTGTTGTGTTACGATTTTTTTCTGCTCACTTTCTTTTGTTTCTGGAGGTTTGTGCACCCCTGTGGCTCTGGAATCAGTGAATGGAGGTTCCAAGTTCTCCTCTCACCGTCCTTAGCTTTATTGGGCTGGGACACAAAAGGATGAGGCTGTGGGAGAAGCTCATCTGTGTGCATTGACTTCTTGCCCAGTGGAGGCCAAAAAGCGAAGTTTAGCCCCACACTAATGTGAGGAAACCAAATTTCACCCACAAAGAGCCCGTGGCCAGCTGACAGCTCAGGGAGGGTTTGTCTTGCTGTGCATGGAGGATCTTGCCAGAGGCGTCCGGCTGAGGTTGCCTCTCTTCGGTGACGTGATCAGCCACCCGAGGATTCAGGGCAGGGTGCCAAGCCCTGCTGCCCCAGTTGGCTGATGCCTGATGTCTCCACGACGAGGCTGGAAGGCGGCCAATAAGGAGCACTTGGGGACATAAGTCACAAGAAAGCAGCGTCTATCTCAACAGAACCGGAGCACTCTATTCTTCCCAGTCTCTTCAGGTATAAAAGGGTCTCTGCCCATTAAAGTCTTATCTGAAGTCTAGACTTTAGTCTAAACTTATATATAAATGTTTTAAAGGAGTATAAGTGTAAGCCCACGGGACCTGCTGCTGGTGAGTGGAATGGAATGGAGATTCCCACAAATGAGAACCAGCTGAGTCACAGAGTTCCCACCACAGTGGCTCTGAGCCCACTCTCTAGACTGATAGCAGCAAGAGGAGGCAAGGCTGGAAGAGGAAAGACAGAGGAATGAGCTCCTCCTCAGTAGGCAAAACATCAATACTGAAGGCACTATCTGTACCTTGATTGAAAAGAATAGGAAAGGAGACTGAGTAGTTGCTTATATTCAAATTTCCTATGCTATGCCACACCAGAAAACTATCCCAGATGAATTAAAAGAGTCACTTTTTAAAACCTAGTAAAAACAGAGAAGTAAATTGTATTAGTCTAGTTTGAAGAAAGCCTTCAACCTATATTAATAAAATACAGAAGAAACAAACGCAGGAGTCATAAAGGAAATCCTGGCAGACTTCATCACACACACACTTAAAACCGCGCTTTGAGAAAAGCCCCACATAAACGAAACTTTTTTTGAAAGATGTCTACTGGAATAAAATATTTGCAAAGCATTTAAGAGGTTAAAATTTAATATGAGCAATAAGTAAATGAGTTATTCAAACTCATAAGAAAAAGAGAAAAATGGGTAAAAAAATAAACAGGCAATTGACAGAAGATGGACAAGATACAAATATGTATATAAACATACACATACATACGCAAACATACACAAACACACACATACACATACACATACACACACATACACACACATACACAACCATACACATATATACACATACAAACATATACATACACAAACACACACAAACATACACATACACACACAAACATACATACACACATACACATACATACACACACACAAACATACACACATATACACACAAACATATACATACACATACAGTCACAAACACACACAAACATACACAAACATACATACACATACATACACACACATACACAAACATACACATACATATTCATTTTCCAGCCTGCTCCTCAACTGTTAGCAAGAGGAAAGCAAGTTTGAGCGGCGTAAGTAAGTATGCTCCTTACTTACGTAGTGTTTTGTGAAGTCATTGCTGTCAGCTGAAGAATCACAAGGTTCGTACATCTGGAGAGGAGAGCTTTATTTCTCACAAAGGGTTGCAGCCTGCAGTCTGGCTATCTTGCAGGCTGGGAAGCAGAAACCAAAAGCAGGCATTTTGAGGGAGGAAAGGACGGAACAGGAATTTATGCCAAGTGGGATGGCTAAGTATACATATCTAACAGGTTATAGGTGGAGCCATGACTATTCATGATGGGTGGATGCATGCATAGAAAGCAAATATGCATGAATGTCCACATTCAATTTGGGGTGAGCACTTAACATTTAAATGCACTAAAATTCGGCTTTATATGTCAGCAGATGAGCCGAGGACACAGAGGCATCTGAGTGCAGCCACTGTAAACCACTGTAAAAGAGTCCACGGTCCGTCTGACTGTGGGCTCTTACCAGGAAGGAACGCTGATTCATCATTGCGTCAAAACCGCAGAAGCGTAGTCTGGCAAGTCTTTTGAAAGGGCTTTGGCTTCTGTTTAACCCTCGGGTAAGAAAGTCTAATGGCGATTAGCGAGGGTGTGTCCAACCTCCCCATCCCATCAGGGCCAGGAACTCAGTTTTTAAAATTTCTCTGGGCTCCCTTGGCTAAGAAGGAGTCCGTTTAGTCAGCTCAGGGGCTTAGAATGTCATTTTTTTTCACCACAAACATTGAATTGGTGAATAGTGAACCATCACTCATGCAGGAAGGACAAGGTTAGGTTCCCGTGAGCCCCAGGACACAGCTTTTTCATCAAACCATCAATACATAACTTTGTTTTATATATGTTTCTGACTAGTTGCTTAAGTTCAATAGTTTCCTATGCTATGCCACACCAGAAAATATCCCAGGTGAATTAAAAGACTCACTTTTTAAAACCTAGTGAAAACAGAGAAGTATATATTGTTTTAGTAGAGATTGAAGAAAGCCTTTAACCTATGTTAATTCAATACAGAAGAAACAAATGCAGGAGTCATAAAGGAAATCCTGGCAGACTTCATCACACACACACTTAAAACCGCCCTTAGGATTAGGGTGCCATCTTATTTAACATGTACTGTAGAGTAAGTAACATCCATAACTCACATCTGAATGAAGTTGTCCAGTGCGTTTTCTTCTCTGAAAGGGACCTCACAGCCTTCTTGCTCTTAGGAACACTAAGCAGCACTTCCACACTGTGCTTGAGGCCATTTTAAACAGTGAAATCACCAAAAAAAAGCATAAAAAATGTGAAAAAAAAGTGGCACTAAATAAACTGTGAAGAAACGCGTGCAGGGTGAGCTGAACCCAGCAGGCAGAGCGTCACCTCCTTCAGCTGAGCCTGTGCACTGAAGATACACACTTTGCACTTCTCTGCACACTTGAAAGTGTCGGTTTGAGGGTTATAAATAAATGGAGAGTAGGTCGATTTACAAATAAGAAGTCCATAAATAACAAGGATCAACCAGAGAGAGAGGGAAAGACCCCACGTGTGGAGGAAAAAATGTGACTATTGCACCCCAAAGCTTGCCGGGAAGAACTGTTTGCTGCGCTTCTCCCTCACACCGTGTTTGTTTCAGGCACTGGGGCAGAAACACTGAGACCACGTTGCTGCCTCAGAGGGTTTATTGTAATGGAGGAGTCAGATTATACGCAAGTGAACAAATAATTGCAGGTTGTGCTTTTTCTAGGAACAAAGTAGTCAGGTTGCTCTGAAAAAGAATAGATACTCACACTAGCTGAGAGAACCCCCTGGAGATCCGAGGGAAGCCATTGCCAGAGTGCGGAGATTGGAGGGGCCAGGCTGGAGAGGCCAGCTTTGGGCCTAGCTGGCTCTGGGGAGTGTAGTGGGGCTGCATGTGAGTGGTTAGCGGAATTTCACTCTTTATATAACTGTGGGGTATTTTTAAATAAAAATAATATATCTTTACATAGCAAGTATAAATGAAAATATTTACAATAACAAAAGCAAAGCATTCTCCAGTTTGATTAAGGGTGGCCTCATGGTCCTTACTGAGATAACAGGGAGAACCTGTTCGCTGTCCGTTTCTCACCTGGACACCACAGTAGCCTCTGTAACATTGTCACTCTTACCAGCACTACCCTGGACCACTCCCTGCAGCAACCAGGATAACAGCTGGCTGTGTGGCTCCTTCTGACTGTCCCGTGGTCTGAGATAAAAGGTCATCATCCGGCACATGCTCCCCGAGGCCCAAAAGGAGCTGCCTCTTCAAGCCTTTCCCTCACTGCACATCCATGCTGTGTGAGCCGCACGCGCTCAGTCTGCTCTGCTCCATGCGTGGCTTTCTCTGCTCTGCATTCCTGCCCGGCACCCTCTCCTGAGGGGCCCCTTCTCTGTCACTTCTGCTCTCCCCAAAGCACTCAACAGATCATAGACTATTTATACACAAGTGCCTGGTTACAGATTGGTGTTAGTCTCTGATCAGTCTTAATCAGCAGCCATGAAAAAGAATGAAATCCTGTCCTGTGCAGCGACTTGGATGCAGCTGGAGGCCATTGTGCTGAGAAACAGAAAAATCAAACACTGCTCCTTCCCTCTTACAAATGGGACTAAATAACGGGTACACGTGGACACAGAGATGGAAATGATAGACACTTGGGACTCCAAAAGTGAGGAGGGCAGGAGGGGAGCGAGCAGTGAAAAATTACCCGTCAGTTACAATGTTCACGATTTGGGTAATGGGCACGTTAGAAGCCCAGTCCCCACCAGCATGCAACACACCCATGCGACAAACCTGCACATGTACCCCCTCAATCTAAAATAAAACAAAACCTTAAAAATGTCTTAAACCGATGCAAACGCATGTCTACATTTGACTGACTAACTCGTTCTACAATACTGTGGGCTATCATTTGAGGTCCATCATTTGTACTTTGGGTTTTACATAAATGATAGAATCTTTAAATTTCTAGTTCAACACTTTTACCAAAGCAACATACTTTCATAAATTTGAGAGTCTCAAATTGTTGCCAAAATTTTGCCACCCAGACTCAGATTTCAGAATATTTCTGGATTCGTGTATTGGTTGCCTAAATTTTACATACACATTAACATCATGGGAAGCATAGAAAACTTTTAGCTCAGTCATTTTCTCTTGAAACTAAGCCTGATGACAAAAATTTGATTTCAGATTTAAAGTTTTAATTTGAATGAAAGCTGGCAAAAAGGTTTTCTTAGCTCTAAGAATCTCTTATACTATGACTAAAACACTTGAAATGTGCAACCTTTTTGAGCGGGGGCAGTCTGGCTGTGAAGACAGAGCAGTCTCCACTCTACTGGTCCTGGCCACTGGCCCAGGTGCTGCCTCATCACCTGCATTCTGATGCCCAGTGAGCATTGCTCTCATTTTCCTGCAGGTGCAGTGGGGGTTGTGGGTACTCTGCATCCTCACTAAGAGAAATCTATGTGTGAGCTGTGAAGGCAATGATCAATTAGACCTCTTCAATACCTTTCCATCTAAAAAGTCCTTAAGGAGGTGGGATCAGTTAAGCAAGAGAATATCTTCACAACATAAAAGTTTAGATGTATGAAACAGTGAAGGAACTAGAGTGTGAGAGTCACAAATTATTTGTTAAGATTATTTATTGAATGTCTGTTAGACACTTGATACTATGTAGATGCTGGGAATACACTGATAGAGAGAATACATAGTTTCTTCCCATATGGAATTCATAATCTATTGACTGAGACAGAAATCGAGGAACTAAAAAACTAATAAAATGCAAATTGGGGTAAATGTCACAAAGGAGACCAACAGGCTAGGCCACAGTGAACAATGGAGTATGGAGCCTGTTTCTTCTTAAAAGGATGACTGGGAAGGTTGTTCTTAGGAGGTACAAGTGCCGACAAGCGAAAATGAAGAGCTGTGCATGAATCACCACGCAAGGCTGAGACACCAAACTGGCCGAAGCCACTGAGAAAATACTCCATAGGTTTCAGGGAAAAGAGTGAGGTCGGGGAGCTGGAGGATGGTGGTCAATGGGAGAGGGGCATGAAATGAGGGAGGAAAGGCGGCTGGCGGACATGCACACAGACACCACACATGGATTAACTGCCTGCCGGGGAGACACACACACACACACACACACAACACCCATGGACGATTCATCTGGAGGCGACACACACACAGGGACCGCACACAGATAATCCATGTGGATGCAACACAACACAGTGGAGAAACTGGGATGATTCTCCGCGCTTTAAGAGGGTCACTCTGGCTGTATGATGAGATTGGTGGGGGATAGCTAGATAAATTTGTGCTGTGGCCAGCGGAATGGCCCAGACCTGTGCAGATGATAAGCTGGATGATGGTGGTTGGATCTGAGATGTGTGTGGTGGGGAGACTTGACAAGACCCATACTGGACTAGATGCAAGGAATGAAAGGACAGCAGTTGGGGTCTATAGTGTGAGCAACTGGTGAAAGGGTATGACGTGAAGAAGAATGCAGGATGAACAGATCATAGGAAAAGCTGGATACCAGCAGTTCAGCCTGGAACATGTTTATATTGGAGGTGCATAGGAGAATCTCAGGAGTGATGTTATAGTCAGTTGAATATTTTGGTCTGGGATTCAGAGGATAGATTTGGTCTAGAAACATACATTTAGGACTGATTAGCATATAGATGGCATTTAGTGCCATGAGACTGGTTGAAAAGCTTAGGGAGAGAGTGGAAGGAGAAAAGACCAACTATGACTGAGCCTTCAGAAATGCCCACAACTGGAAGTTGGATAGAGAAAAAGAAAGTGTATAGAAAACTGATAAGCAGCTAATGAAACAGGAGGAAACTTCAGAGAATGTGGCATCACCAAAGCTGAGAGAATAGACGTTTTCAATCAACAGAATTATTATTCTATTTGGCCACAAGGAGATCACTGGTTAGTGGGGACCGAAGCCAGATCAGAAAGCAGGAAAGGATGGGAAGAAGTGTGATCAGCATTTATAGACAACGTTTTTTTTTGAGGTTTCGCTATGAAAAGAATCGGTGCAAGGGTACAATAGCTAGAGGGTAATTAGCGAACAAGAGAGGTTCTCTTATTTCTTTATAATGGGAGGTAATAAAGCATATTAGTTACTAGTAAAGATGATCAAATACTAGTGAAAGATCAATAGCACACAACAGAAAGGAAAAGAAAGAAGTACTAGACAATAATCCCATGAGAGGGAATGGGACCAAAACCTCCTATGAAGGGTTTAGTTTTTGTTAGCTGGAGAGACCGTCTCCAGTTTTATCTGGATGGGATAAAGAGCAGAAAATGCAGGTAGAATTTATAGATTTTGGAGTGAGAATATGAAGGAGGTCTATTATGATGTTATCGTTTTTTTCAGTAGACTATCAAGCCATATAGACAGTACTTAAGTGAAAGATGAAGCTGAAAAGATAGGCAGGGGTTGTATTATTCAGGGCCTTATCCACATGGTAAGGAGTGTTCCAGGTTTAGAAAGCTTTTAAAAATGAATGAAGGTTCAATAATAAGAAAACAAATGACCCATTATAAAAATTGCTTAAAACATAATTAGTCATTAGGAACATTCAAATTAAAATCACAATGTAATATTACTGTATACTTAGCAAAATGGCTTTAATAAAAATCTGACAATGTCACTTGTTGATAAGAGTGAAACAACAAGGACTGTTAACACTGACAGAGAGATTAAGTATTACATGACAAATTTTAGATCAACCGTCATAAAAACACTTCAGGCCAGGCTCAGTGGCTCACACCTGTAATCCCAGCACTTAGGGAGGCCGAGGTGGGTGGATCACTTGAGGTCAGGAGTTTGAGACCATCCTGGCCAACATGGTGAAACCCCATCTCTACTAAAAATACAAAAATTAGCAGGGCGTGGTGGCTCACACCTGTAATCCCAGCACTTAGGGAGGCCGAGGTGGGTGGATCACTTGAGGTCAAGAGTTTGAGACCATCCTGGCCAACATGGTGAAACCCCATCTCTACTAAAAATACAAAAATTAGCAGGGCATGGTGGCGCACACCTGTGGTCCCAGCTACTTGAGAGGTGGAGACAAGAGAATCACTTGAACCTGGGAGGCAGAGATTTCAGCGAGCCAAGATCACAACACTACACTGCGGCCTGGGTGACAGGGCAAGATGCTGTCTCAAAATAAATAAATAAAATAAATAAAAAAACTTCAACAAGAAATGCAAACACACATGAAATATATTAGAGAAATAGAAAGTTCCAGCAAATAGTTAGAGGGTATTTAGAATAACTGAATGAAAATTTTAGAACTGAGATATGCAATAACAGAAATGTTTTTAAGACTCAGTAGATGGACTCAACAGAAGAATGGATGGGATAGAGGAAACAATTAGTGAGCAGGGAAATAAAACAACAGAAATTACCTTATCTGAACTGTACAGAAAAAATAAACACAGCCTCAGAGACCTGTAGGATGACAATGAAGGTCTACCATGTATGTTATTGCAGTCCCAGAGACAGGAGAAAGAGGGCCTGACTTAAAACAGATAGGGATAAATATTTTCTAAATTTGACAAAAGACATAAACCTACAGATTCAAAATGTTGAGTGAACTCCAAATAGGATGAACTCAAAGAAATCCATACCAAAGCATGCTATAACTAAACTTTTAAAAACTAAAAACAAAGAAAAAATATTGAAAGCAGTGAGAGAAATGACATTTACCTGTAAAGGAAAACAATTTGAACGATACGGAATTTCTCATCAGAAACCGGGGAGCCGAAAGGAAGTAACAACATTTTTCAAGTGCTCAGAGAAAAGAATTGTCAACCCCAGGATTGTTTAGCCAGAGAAAATAGAAAGGTGAATGAAGGGATATGAAGACATTTTCAGATGAAAGAACAGTAAGAGAATTTCTTGCCAGCAGACCTCCTCTAAAATGGCTGAGGGAAGTTTTCTAAACAGGTAAGAACCAATGAAGGAATCTTGGATCATGTCAACCTAAAGGAAAAAATGGAGGCATAATTAATGTAAGTAAGAGACTTTTATCTGGGCCAAGGCTGAGGACTGAAGCTCAGGAGACACATCCAAGTTGCCCTGATACATGCTCCAGTTAGCAGTAGCTACAAGTGGTTTGTTAAAGAAGAAAGAAGTGCAGTCCTTCCACTATTTACCAAGAATTTACTTTGGTTCCTTAAAATAACAAAAGTTATTGGTTGGCTATACATTTTTCTTGGTATCACAAATTCCAGGAACATGAAGATTATGGATGAGGGTTACATTGTGCAGCTTGTAGTAACATTTTTAGTAATTTATCAGTTAGTCTGGAAACTATAAAAAAGGAAAAAAAATCGAAATACCTTTAAAACATTGCTCCCAAGTATGGCTGCAGAGGACATGACTGGAGTTTCATGCTTTTGTTTCTCTGGGTCTGAGACATTTTCCGTTATCAGGCCAGGCATGATATCTCATGCCTATAATCCTAGCACTTTGGGAGGCTGAGGTGGGAGGGTCACTTGAGGCCAGGAGTTCAAGACCACCCTGGGCAACATAGTAAAACCAAGATTCTGTCTCTACAAAAAAAAAAAAAAAAAAAAAAAGAAATACAGAGAGAAGAAAAAGAAAGAAAGAAAGAAAGAGAAAGAAAGATTTAAAAATTAGTTGACATGATGGTACATGCCTATAGTCCTGGTTATTCAGGAGGCTGAGGCAGGAGGAGCACTTGAGCCCAGGAGTTCAAGTCTGCAGTAAGTTATGTTCATGCCACTGTACTCCACTACAGCATGGGTGACAGAGCAAAACCCTGTCTCTCTTAAAAAAAAAAATCTCACATTCCTCAGACTGCTCTGAGACATGTTCTCAATCATCAGGAAGAAAGAAAGAACAATGAATATAGTAAAAATATAGATCAATACATTTGCCTTCTCCTCTTGAATATTCTAAATTATGTTTGATAGTTGAAGCAAAAATTATAACCCTAACTGATGTAAATACAAAGATGTAAATACACATAGAGGAAATATTTAAGACAATTACATTAACATATTAATATTAAATTTTATGATAACTAAATTATAAGTGAGGAGGGTGAGGTGACATAAAGGAGGTCACCTTATTTTTCCTAGTTTTCACAGAGCTGGTAAAATGCTGACACAGATAGGCTGTGTTATGTGTAAAAAGTAGAAAACCTGTACCAAGAGATAAAGTAAATAGTGCAATACACAAATCAAAGTGGAATCGTAAAACAAAAATATTCAAGAAATTTATAGGAAGGTTGGAATAACAGAAAACAAAACAGAGAGAAACAGCAGAAAATTAAAAAGAAGATGGCTCGGTGGCTCATGCCTGTAATCCTAGCACCTTGGGAGGCCAAGGCAGGTGAATCACTTGAGGTCAGGAGTTCAAGACCAATGTGCCCAACATGGTGAAACCCTGTCTTTACTAAAAATACAAAAATTAGTCGTGCATGGTGGGGCGCACCTGTAATCCCAGCTACTCAGGAGGCGAAGGCAGGAGAATCGCTTGAACACAGGATGCGGAGGTTGCAGTGCTGAAATAGCGCCACTGCACTCCAGCCTGGACAACACAGCAAGACTCCATCTCAGAAAAAAAAAAAAAAGAAAATGGCAACTTAAGACCTAAAGTATCAACAATTTTATTAAATATAAATGTTCTAAATAAACCAATTAAAAGGAAGCCAATCTCTTCCTTTTAATTAAAGCATGAGCCAAATATACACTGTTTATAAGAACCTCACTTCAAATACAATGATATAGGCAGACTGAAATTAAAAGGATGCTTGTGCCTGCCATTGGTGGAACTGTAGGCAGACCTACCCAGTCCAGCCCTGCCCATTGTGGCCCCCATTCCACCCTGGAGGGCTGAGTAGGGAGCTCAGAACACTGTGTAATCCAGAATCAGTCCATTGCCTGAGGCAACAGTGAGCTTCTGCCAGTAAAGAAGGATCAAGTATAGACCCAGCCACAATGGCTGCTGCTGGCTCTTACCTGTAAGTGCCATCTACTGGATGGTAGATCAAACTGCACAGCCCAATATAAAATCTTCTGAAAGAAGTGCATAGGGGTATAGAAGTACAGCCAAAAGACCCTATCCAGCATTTTCTACAGTTGCACCCACTAGGGAGGGGTTAACAAGAAAAGGAAAGAAAAATAATAATAATACTACAGGAAAAGAAAGGAAAAGAAAAAATCCTGCATGAAAATAATTACAAAAATTAAAAGTGCTAGCATCTCCACATGAGATGAAACCAGCACAAAAATTATGGCACCATGAAAAATCTAAACATAGTTATACCACCAAAGAATTGCACTGGCCCTCCAGCAATGGTCTCTAACCAAAATGGAAACTCAAAAATGACAGATAAAGAATTCAAACATGGATTACAAGGAAGCTGAATGAAATCTAAGATAAGGTTGAAAATCAACACAAAGAAACTTCCAAAGCAATCCAGGAAATGAAGGAAGAAATAACATCTTCCAAAGAAATCAATCAGGCCTTCTGGAATTGAAAACTCACTTAAGGATTTTAAAATACAATTGAAAGCTTTATCAATAGACTGAACCAAGCAGAAGAAAGAATTTCAGAGCTTGAAGATGAGTCTTTTGCTAATTCAGTTATATAAAAAATAAAGAGAATTTTTAAAAATGAACAACATCTTCAAGAACTATGAGATTATGCAAATAGACCAAACCTATAAATTATTGGCATTCCTGAGGGAGGGTAAAAAGTAAACAATCTGGAAAACATATGTGAGGGAATCATTCAAGAAAATTTCCCAATTTTTCTTAGAGATGTAGACATGCAGATACAATAAATCCAGAGAACACCTGTGAAAAACCATACAGAACAAATATCACCGAGGCATAGAGTCATGAGACTGCCCAAGGTCAGCATTAAAGAAAAAAATCTTAAAGATAGCTACAGAAAAAAGTCAAATCACATGCAATGAGAACACCATCAAGCTAACAGTGGACTTTTCAGCAGAAACCCCACAAGCCAGAAGAGACTGGGGGCCTATTTTCAGGATTATTAAAGAAAAGAAAGTGCAACCAAGAATTTCATATCCCATCAAACTAAGCTAAAATAAATAAAATATTTTCCCAACAAGCAAGTGCTAAGAGAATTCATTACCACTAAAGCAACCTTACAGGAGTTCCTTAAAGGAGGTTAAACATGGAGGCAAGAGAATGATATTGGCCACCACAAAAGCACCCTGAAGTACATAGTCTACAGATCCTGCAAAGCAACCACACAATAGAAACTGCAAAGAAACTAGCTAAGAACTTCACAACATGAGAACAATCTCACATATTAATATTAATATTGAATGTAAATGGTCTAAACACCCAACTCAAAAAGCACAGAGTGGAAAGTTGAATAAAAAAACAAGACCCATCTGTCCACCATCTTCAAGAGACTCATCTCACATGTAACAACACCCATAGGATCGAAGCAAAGCGTTAGAGAAAGGTCTACCAAGCAAACAGAAAACAAAAAAGATTAGGGATCTATTCTTACATTAGATAAAGCAGGTCTTAAGCCAACAACAGTAAAAAAGAACAAAGAAAGATATTACATAACAATAAAGGTTTCAATTCAACAGGATTCATAAAACGAGTACTTCTAGACAGCCGGGGACTTCAACACCGCACTAGCAGCATTAGACAGATCATAGAGGCAGGAAACTAACAAAGAAATTCTGGACTAAACAGCACGCTTGACCAATTGGACCTAATAGACATCTAAAGAATAATCTACACATCAACCACAAAACATACATTCTTTTCATCTTGCATACCAAACATACTGCAAGATTAACCATATTCTTGGCCATAAAGCAAGTTTCAATAAATTCAAAAACATCAAAATTATACCACCCATACTCTCAGATCACAGTAGAATAAAAATAGAAACCAATACCAAGAAGACTTCTCAAAACCACCCAATTGCAAGGAAATTAAACAATTTCATCCTGAATGACTTTTGCGTAAACAATGAAATTAAGGCAAAAATTTAAAAAGTCTTTGAAATAAATAAAAACAGAGACATAACATACTAAAATCTCTGGGATGCAGCAAAAGCAGTGTTAAGGGGAACAGTGCTAAATGTATACCTCAAAAATTTAGAAAGGTCTCGAATTAGTAATCTAATATGATACCTAGAGGAACTAGAAAAACAAGAACAAACTAACCCCAAAGCTAGCAGAAGAAAAGAAATAGCTAGAATCAGAGAAGAACTGAATGAAATTGAGACTGAAATATCCGTACAAAGAATCAACGAAACCAAAAGTTGGTTATTTGAAAGGATAAACAAGATAGATACACCACTAGCTAGGTTAACAAAGAAAAAGAGACACAGTTCAAATAGGCACAATCAGAAATAACAAAGGTGATATTACAACCAATCCCACAGAAATGCAAAAGATCTTCAGAGACCATTATGAACACCTCTAGGCATACAAACTAGAAAATCTAGAAAAAAAATAGATAAAATCCTGGGAACACAAAATCTCTTAAGATTGAAACAGGAAGAAGTTGAAACCCTGAACAGACCAATATCAAGTTCCAAAATTGAATCCATAATTTTAAAACCTATTAAACAAAAAAGCCCCAGACCAGATGGATTCACAGCTGAATTCTACTAGATGTGCAAAGAAGAGCTAGAACCAATTCTACTGAAACTATTCCCAAAAATCGAGGAGGAGAGACTTCTTTCTAATTCATTCTACAAAGCTAGCATAACTCTGTTACCAAAACATGGTAAAGACACAACAACAAAGAAAACTTCAGGCCAATATCCATGATGAACATACCTGCAAACATTCTCAATGAAATACTAGCAAACTGAATCCAACAACACGTCAAAAAGTTAATTCACCATGACTAATTAAGCTTTATTCCTGGGAGGCAAGGTTGGTTCAATACACACAAATCAATAAATCTGATTCATCACATAAACTGAATTAGAAACAACCATATGATCATCCCAATAGACACAGAAAAAGCTTTCAACAAAATCTAACATCTCTTCATGATAAAAACCCTCAAAAAACTAGATATCAAAGGAACACCCCTCAAAATAACAAGAGCTGTCTATGACAAACTCACAGCTAACGTCATACTGAATAGCCCAAAATCTTGAAGTATTTCCCCTTGAGAACTGGAACAAGATAAGGCTGCTCACTCTGCCCACTTTGATTCAACATAGTACTGGAAGTGCTAGCCAAAGCTGTTAGGCAAGAGAAAAAAATAAAAGGCATACAAACAGGAAAAAAAAGAAGTCAAATTATCTGTCTTTGCAGATGATATGTTTCTCTACCTTGAAAACCCTAAATACTCCACCAAAAGGCTCCTGGAATTGATAAACAATTTCAGTAAAGTTTTGGAATACAAAATCAATGTATAAAAATCCGTAGCATTTTTATACACCAATAACATTCAAGCTGAGAGAACCAAATCAAGAACGTGATCTCATTTACAATAGCCTAGATTACAAATGCAACACAAAGTGTAGAGCTAACATTATACTTAATGGTGAAAGACTATATGCTGGCCCCCTAAGATTATAGAACAAGGCAAGGATGTCTCCTGTCACCCCTCTTACTCGACATAGTGCTGGAAGGTTTAGCCAGTGCAGTCCAGACAGCAAAGGGAATGAAAGAAATACAGATTTCAAAGGAATACTAAAATTGTTATTTTTAGCAGATAACAGGATTGCCTACATAGCAAGTCCCAAGAAACCTACAAAAAGAAACTCCTAAAACTAATAAATGAGTTCAGCAAGGACACAGATACAAACCAAACATACAAAAATAAGTTATATTTATGTATGTCAGCCATAAACACATGGACCAAAAGTTGAAATACAATACCATTTACAATCACTCGAAAAATGGAAATACTTCAGTGTAAATCTATCAAGACATGTACAGGATTTGTGTGCTATAACTAGCACACAAATGGCAAAATTAGAGGAACAGAAAACACATCGGTGTGCCAAGAGCTGGTGATTTAGGAGAAGGGGTGACTACAAATGCACAGAGGAAAATTTTGAGGCGTGAAGCAACGATCACGTATCTTGATTGTGGTGGTAGTTACCAACTGCATGCATTTGTCAAAACACACAGAACAGTACCTGGAAGAGTTTATTTTGGCCAGGCGCGGTGGCTCACGCCTGTAATCCCAGCACTTTGGGAGGCCGAGGCGGGTGGATCACGAGGTCAAGAGATCGAGACCATCCTGGTCAACATGGTGAAACCCCGTCTCTACTAAAAATACAAAAATTAGCTGGGTATGGTGGCGCGCGCCTGTAATCCCAGCTACTCGGGAGGCTGAGGCAGGAGAATTGCCTGAACCCAGGAGGCGGAGGTTGCAGTGAGCCGAGATCATGCCATTGCACTCCAGCCTGGGTAACAACAGCGAAACTCCGTCTCAAAAAAAAAAAGAAAAAATGAGTTTATTTCATTGTCTGCCAGTATTCTTATGTGAACTAAAAAGGAATGAATAATGTTAAAGGGGGAACTGGCAGGGTCACACTCGTGTAACAGGCAGATCTCTCTTCTTACTTTGTGGAGCATGGACGAGGGTAAGACCAGGAGATGTGGATATTACTGAGTCTCCAGGCTTGGTACTAGGATCTGAACCAGAAATTAAGGAGCAATGGATATAGAAAAGTGTCAGTGATTTTAGCACTTCCTAGGGCTGTTCTAGGCCAGGAATAAAAGATGTGGTTCCTCCTAAGAAAGTGGGGCCTTTTAAATAGGTGTCTATGTGGATAATCTCATCCTGCCAACAAGCAGGCAAAATGGTAACTTACACATAGTGTGGAAAACTGACTTTGAGACATTAAAGGATAGGAACCCAGGACTAGGATTTTATAATTTTATTTCATATTCAAGGATATTTAAACACCAAATAAAAACAAATGTTTTTAAATAAAATATTTGATCACAAATTTACTGGTTGGGGTTTGAGATGAATAAGAAGTAATGGAGACATAGAATACGGAATAGACTTTGCCACCCAGATTTATATTCCATGAACTTTTGTGCATGGTTGATACTATACTTCTTCTTCCACCCTTCATCTTTGAAGAAATTATCTAGAAATGGTTCATCTTCTTGAAAATTGAGGCCTCAGAAAGAGAATCTTCTTGTGCTGTCCTGATGCCAGGACCCAGTGTTCATCCTGGAAGAGGGCCAGAGGGGAAGGTCACTGGGGCACCGAAGTGGTATTTCCCAGGATCTTCCCCAGAGTTACGGGTTACTGACACTGGCAAACTCCTGCTTCAAAATGAAAGCATTCCCAAGGATCAGTCTTTCACACAGAGAAGTCGTAGATAACCCTTTAGAGCGACCCCAGGAACGAACACCAGCAGGATGGGAGGAAAGAGGCCGGGGTAAGGAAACTAAATCCAGAGTGCATAGGCAGAATGGCTTGCGGGGGGCGGACTTTGGACAGAGAACACCCAAACCTTCTGGGTCATAGGAAGTGGAGAGGAATCAAAAAACATAAAAGAGTGAAAAGAAGCATGTGCTTTGCAACTTCACCACAGGTCCTAGTAGCTGCCAAAAAGTGTCCCCAGAGAGTCATTTTCCCACAGCTTCTTTGCCCTCACAGATTGAGAACAATGTTTATTTATTATCCTAAATTTTCTTTTCACTTAAAAATCAGTATATATTAGTAAAAAAGAAAAAAACACCTGTAATCCTATCAGCAATATCAACCACTTTCAATATTTTGATATGTTTATTTCTAGCCCATTTTCTATGTGTTTGTTGCTTGCTTGTCCATAATTTTATATTTTTACAGAAACCAACCAAACGAAACATGCTGTTTTAAACTCAGTTTTAAACTGTAGTTGTGATGACAAGGCACCATGTTGGAAAAGTGGTTCCATTGTACAATGTGTAGACCTGGGTATTATAGCCTGTTCTCACGCTGCTGTAAGAACATACCTGAGACTGCATAATTTATAAAGGAAAGAGATTTAATTGACTTACAAATTTGCAGGGCTGGGGAAGCCTCAGGAAACTTACAATCACGGTGGAAGGGGAGGCAAACACATCCTTCTTCACTTGGTGGCAACGAGGAGACATGCAGAGCAAAGAGGGGAGGGGGAGGCCCCTTATAAAACCATCAGATCTCATGAGAATTCACTCAGTGTCAGAACAGCATGAGGGTGTCTGCCCCCATGACTCAATTAGCTCCCACCAGCTCCCTCCTACAACATGTGGGAATTATGGGAACTACAATTCAAGATGAGATTTGGGTGGGGACACAGCCAAACCATATCAATCTGTAAATCTGAATTGCTGAAGCTTGAATAACTGCAAGATCTGGCTCTACCTGTGTGGTCATCATGTTGTGGATATTCTGAAATGGTTCTAAATTTAAATCATATTCTATTACACATTTTTAACAGTATGTTATTAAATGTGATTTAGTATTTGTAACTTTACAAGTGTTCTCATATAAATTATTCATAGATTGAAAATCAGTCCTTGATTGGTGAGCCCAGTTTGGGGGCTTGAAAATGAAGTCATCATATTAAGTGGGGTCATTTATAAAATTTTGCACATATAAAATTTTAACTGCAAAACAGAGGCAGAGTATGAGAAGTGTAGGTCCTAATCTCAGGGTTATTTGCAGCAAAATGACCACAAGGGACCTTGGAGAGTGGCCAGGGGTTGGAGGCTCCAGGAAGGCCAACAGGGTGTCAAGTCAGAAAGAGGGAAGTAGCCATATCAGGTCCCAGGAGCACACTGGTCAGCTGCAGAGCACTGCACCCTGTCCTTCTGTGGCAGCTGCTGCCTCCATGCTCAGAAACAAATACTTAACATGGAGATGAAGCTCCCACTGGGCTGGGAGGAGATGGTAGCCCCATCGTTCCTCACTTTTTAACAAAAATTCTTTTTATCTCCTCCCATTGCCCACCCTGTGTTTGCAAGGTTCTTCTTACCATACTGCATTTAGTGACAATGGATTCTTCAAGAATCAGACATTTATTACTGCCAGCCAAAATTTTATTCACAGGAAACCACTGAATTGATTGAATTCATTATTTTAGCAAATAATTATTAAGTAATAATGGTAGCCATGGAGCTAGAGCCAAGGGTAGAAAAATAAGGAGGTCCTTGCCCTCTAGGGAATAATAGGCTTGAATGGACATTTGGGTCAGAAGTTGCTCTGTGGCTTGCAAAGTGGGAGTTAGGTTTGGGAAATGGACAGAGAAAAAGAAGGTGGAGGGTGGGATCAGAGACAGCCTCACAGAGAAAACGAAGGCAGAGGACCGAATCAGAGACACACTTGAGTCAAAACTTGAAGGATGAATGTGAGTTTCCAGGCATATGGGAGCTGGGGATGGGTGTGGGGGTTATGGGTCCCTGCAGAGAGAATAGCATGTGAGGTGTATTAGGAATAACTGTGAATCACTAAGGATGTGCTGTGTTGGCACTGGAACAAGAGCTTTATAAACATTATTGCGTGTACTCTTCACTGGGTGCCTATGAGGAAGATACCATCATTCATTTTCATCCCTAGGAAGCAAAGGTTAGGGACTTCCAATAAGTGCCTGAGGCCACACAGATAGGAAGGGATGGGGTGGGCCTGATTCTCTGTCTGTTGGATTCCAGAGCCTACGACCACTTCAGTATCTTTGGGCCACAATAAGCAACTTGCTTTTGCCGGAAAAGTGCGGGTCAGAGACCCCTCCCGTAGGCTGTAGCAGAGCACAGCGGCCTGAGCAGCATGGGACAAGCCTAACCTGCATTTCTGTCACTCACTCTGGCAGCCTGTGAGTGCACAGCCCCAACAGAAGCCCATCCCAGGGACTGGCTGCACAGCTGTTCTGCAAACTTAAAGAAACAGCACGTCTCCTCAGTCCTTGCACATTACTTCCTGGAAATGTCCAATTCTTAGGGTTTCCAACATATCGCCCCTGGACTCCCATTCTAACCTGATGTCTTATAAACATTCAGGGGTTCATTGGAAAACCCAGGATTTCTCTGAGGACCCAAGCCCATCCACCTGCTATGTAAGCAAGCCCCCTTCAGATGCATTCTGGAGGGAAAATCACATAAATTCCCTTCCAATCTGTAACTCTTCTTGAAGTCTTCCTTAATGCAAACTTCTGGGACATACACTTGCCAGGGCTGTACCTCTCTAAAGGAAGGGAGAAGAGCTGTGGCCTAGCCCAGGCCATTTGCCACACTTGCATGAAATGTTTCCCCTAAGGAAACTTATTGTGGAATACAGTTATGGAGGAAATTGAGATAAACAGGCTTTTCCTTTTTTGGACAATTATTTGAGATGAAATCTACTGCACACAGCAAGACACTTAGCTTCTGCCCAGAAACGGATGTCACTTGGGCAACTTGTGGTGGCCACATCAACTGAAGCTGACAGTGACAGTGAAGAGCATCCTATGTGCAGCTGGGTACCCCCACCCCATCACTCTCATCCCATTCCACCATTCCCAGGCCACAGAGGCAAGAGGATACTCTCAAAACTTAAAGATAGCTTTAGTTTTAGGAAAATATGGCAGAGCAATATTTTATGCCTCAGAATAATAGGTGGAATTCAATTGCTCTTCAAGGTAGCATAAACATAATGTACAAATAGGCTTACACAGGCTTTCCCCAGATTGTGGATGATTGATTTGTGGTAGGCTATTAAGAGAAGTTCAGGATGGCCAGGCTATTTTGAGGCTGATGTCTTGGAGAACCCTTTCTCTCTTCTGCAAACCACTCCTGTGGCATCATCTCAGAGACAAGCTGCTGGCCTCTGCAGCCCACACCCTGACTCAGGGCGGTATTTTTCTCAAGTCCTCTCCTTTTAAGGCCATCAGGGATCTGAGCCCCCACGGGTAGGGAACAGGCCAGGCAGCTGGGGCGTGCAAGAGTCATCACTACGAATAGCTTGACTCAGAAGTTTCTAAAAAGGAACCTGGACCACCTGAGCCTCCCCAGAAGACGCCTCAGTCACATTTACCCTGCTGCTGCCGTTGGTATCAGGCAGAGCCATCTGCTCATGCGGGAACATGAAGGGCACTTTGCAAGACTTCAGCTGGTGGGTTAAATTTGGCTTACAGCTGTCGCTGAGGCACACTCCCCAGAATAGTCTCAACACAGCAGTAGGAAAGATGACACAGAGGTGACTGAGACTAATAGCAATACAGTATTACTATTATCCCTTGAATAAAGTATATAAATCAAGGTGTTAACCATCAGCAGCATAGAAAAGCGAGTGTTAAGTATAGGAACTTAGCTGCAAAAAGAAAAACACAAACAAGAAAAAAAATACCCTCAGTTAACGGGCTACATGGTCTAGAAAATGCATTATTTGAGAAAGCAAGTGGTATTTATATTATTAACACAGAGCAGGGTAACAGGATAGAATAGAAACCTGTTAAAAACAGGCAATAACAGAAACAAAATAGACAACAACCCTAGAAGAAAAATGCTTTGCCTTGAGGGAAAAACTGGAAAATCGTGAGAGGCTTACCAGTGGCCTGGCTGGGTGTAACAAATTCCTCATCCTGAACTTGGTCATGCAAACCTTCAGGAAGGGGAAACAGACACTAGAGTGAGAGGCTCAAGTCCTGCCCAAGTTGAATCTGTGATTCTCTGATCTAAAGAAAGTTTGTGTCTATTTTTATACACTCAAGTTTATCTCATATTGATATAAACTCAAAAATCAATGATACTTTGAGATATGTCACATCACAAAAAAGATTTCTCTTCTAGTACATTATCATTTAACTGATACAGACAGGTCTAGACCAGGTGCGGTGGTTCATGCCACTTTGGGAGGCTGAAGGGGGTGGACACCCAGAGCCCAGGAATTTGAGGCCAGCCTGGGCAACATGGTGCAACTCTGTCTCTACAAAAAGTATCCAGGTATAGTGGTGCACACCTGTAGTTCCAGCTACTAAGGAGGCTGCGGTAAGAGGACCACCGAGTCCAGGGAGGTAGAGACTACGGTAAGCCATGTCACCACTGCACTCTGCTGCCTGGGCAACAGAGGGAGACCTTCTCTCAAAAAGAGGCAGGAAGGCAGGAAGGAAGGGAAAGAAAGAGAAACAGGTCTAATTTGATTTGTTCATCTAAGCAATAAGATTTATATGAACATAAGTTGCTGTATTGATGATAAGTCAAATATAATCTAATCAAGCTTCTAAATTTAACTACAAATTTATAGGAAAAGATGGGACAGAAACTGCAGGAATGTAATCAGTTATATCTAGAATGTGGAGGATTCTGCATGACAAACAACCTGGACTCTTCAACATGTAAATTTCAAGGAAATGAGAGAGAGAGAGACTTATTTGCTTCCAGATTTGAATGACATGTTAATAGACATTTATGAGACAATCAGGGAAATTTGAACATGGACTGGATATTGAATATTGAGGGATTAATTTTTAGAGGTACAATTGTGATACTGTGATTTTAATTTTTAAATGTGATTTATCTTTTAGGAGCACTAAAATCGTTACTAACGAAATCATAGGATTTCTAGGATTTACTTCAAAATAATCTGGGGTGGGGAGGTAATGGGGTGGGGATAATAAAGTAAGATTAGCCATAAATAGTTACTGAAGTGGGTGAAATGTACGAGGGGCTTATTAGACATTTTCATAATAAAATACATGAATGAATGAACAAAGCATTATAGAAATTCAAGTAAAAAATAGCTTGTGCCTAACAATAAATCAAAGAATGCTGGGCACTTTAAATGATAAACCAAGATAAGATCTTGCCCTCTAGAGGACAACTCTAATTCAGGACAGACACACTCATGCCCTTGCCCACATGGGAAGAGTCAGGATGAGATGTGGCAGGGTGGGGGAGGGGGAAGGAGAGGTTGATTAATGGGTACAAACAGACAGTTAAATGGAGGCAGTGAGACCTGATGCTCGACGGTAGAGTAGGGTGACTATAGCTAACAACAATGTGTATTTCAAAATCGCTAGAAGACAGGACTTGGAATGTCCCAACACACAGAGATGATAAATACTCAAGGTGATGAACACCCCAAATACCCTGACTTGATCATGACACAATAACAAAGTGTCACATGTACCCCATAAATATGTACAAATATTACAAAACAATTTAAAAAATTCTCACAGGATGTGAAAAATTCGAAAGAGAATGAGATGTGCTGATGTGTATGGACGGCCCAGCTCCAGACTGGGTGCGAACTTCAAGCCACTGAAGATTTTATGTCCAAGTTTTTCTACTTTGAAATTCCAAACTTATTTTTCTACCAGATTTATAAGGGACATGGGACAACATAAACTGGGTCAGGTGATACGAGAAAGTAAATATGCCCTCAAACTTATACCAAATCTTCTGGCAAGTCTTGACTGGTAATTGTTTCCTTCAAATTTGTGAAAAACGTGAGAAATCACGTTCATCTCTCAATTTTAAGTGTCAACACTTGGCATTACTCAACAGCTTCCAATGGAATAAAAAAGGGCTTTGTTGTTTTCCATTAGCTTTTTCTTTAATTTGTGTGTGTGTGTGTGTGTGTGTGTGTGTGAGAACATATTGGTTCTAAGCATTTATTAGCCCAACATTTTTGAGTGGAACTCTCCACTTGGCAATATCATTTGTCTTATTAGATTTTTGTAATGTGTGCTGAAGGTTAAAACTCCTTTTCCCCTTCACGAAGTCTGAGGGGTGTCAGTTTTCTGGTTTTCTTGAGACAACCCAGAAGCTTTGCATACATGTGTCTAAAAAGTCTCCAGATTTTTCTTACTAATTGTGCACTTTTGTAATCAAGTGGACAAATGAGAATATGACTTTGGTGAGACCATCATCTAAACTAACAGTCTTTATGTATAGAAGCAGCACTGACAAGGCTCATGAAGGAACTCCTCTGTTAGCAAGTCAACACCTTCCTCTTGCCAGCAACCCACCCCAGGATATTTGCGGCTTATCAATACTTATGAAAACAATAGTCATTATTTACTAATTAGGAGATGATCAGATATATCTATTGATAGCAATAGGCTATTTAAAAGTGAAATAACCTATCAAACAGATTTTTTACCAACTCAAAGTTTCCAGTTAGATATTTTTCATTAAGTTGACTGTTATATTGCAGCTACAATCAAACTTAAATATTATAAGAAGTTTCGCTGGTCTTTTAAAATCATGCAAAAATTCAAGGGGCACTATTAAATGTAGAATTCCCAATGTATAAAGTTTTGTTCTAAAATGCTCAATAAAATGAACGAGTCCACTGGTTCACATTAATTTGGATTTCTTCTTCTGCATTGTTTTCACATACCTGTAATCATTGTGTACTATTTGTGTTCTTTTGATTTTCATTTAACGTTCTGCTTTAATATTCTGCCATGTTGCTGCAAGGTCTTCATAGCCACCACTTTTAATGGCCAGAAAAGATTTCATGTGGTGAACATTTCAAAAATTACTTAACCATGTCCCAATTGTTGGTTATTTAAGGAATTTAAAACTAAAACACCACTCTTGTGACAAAGCTCTGATGTATCCAGACGTGCTCATGGCAAGTCGCCCATCAGCAGCTCTGCTAAGCGCTGTCAGAGCCCTTTCTGAAGGAAACCAGGAAACGTCTTACAAGAGGCTTAAGGCCTCTACAAAATGACTTCAGGATTAGAATTTCGATTGCACTGTGAGGCACATACAAGAACCACTAGGTTGTTTGGCTTAGAATTGAGGGAAGTGTCATTTCGTTTCTGTTGTGCCTGCTGGAAGCTCCCTCCTAGGCCCTGCACTGTCCATCTCTCCCCATCCTCAAGCCCTTGTCACCTTCCAGTGGCCCTTGTTCAAAGCTTAGCCTCTGCTTCCCACCCTGCCTTCTCTGACTACCCAGCACCCTGAGTTTGTCAGTGTCTCAAATACACGATTACGCAGTTTCACTTTGACTAATTTTATTTCTTTCCCACTTAGAATATAATATGAGAACCTAGAGAGGAAGGCTTATTCTGCTTTGTTTGCTGCTGCACATCCCCAGTGCCTGGCACAGGGCTGGTGACAAGACCCTTGCTCTCATCACTGGCTTTTTCTTGTTATTTAAGTCTCAGTGCAGTTTCTCCACAGTCATAGAGTTGATGCCCACCCACTCACTGCACCTCACACTCAGAATTCTCCTCATAGCCCTCTGAGGTTTTCTGGTGTATTTGTCTGCTATGCACCCAAAGAGAGCAGGTATTTCGTTTCTCTATTAACTGCTATATCCCCAGGACTCAGAAAGTCCCTAGAACATAATAGGAGTTCCAGAAATACTGTTGAAAAAATGAATAAATTGAGCACAATGAGTATCTGAATAAAATATCCTAACCCTAACCCCTAAATAAACAACATAAATAAGCAAATTTCAATTTCTTGGAAAAGTTATATTTTAGTGTGCAATGCTCTTTATGCAGTGATGGCATCTTCGATTATTTGTATTCTTCAGAGTCCACAGAAAGGAGTATTGCAAATCACATGTGCCTCTGACTCTCATGACCAAGTCTCCCCTTTCCCTGTCCTTGTTTTCTGATCCTTCCTCTGGGCCTCGAAAATGCTGGTGTCCATCAAGTTGCTATAAGCAATTTTCAGAAAAAGTTCTCCTTGAGAAGTTTCATGAGGAAACCACAAATTTCCTGGAAATGCTTCATGACATTTAAGGCTTTAAGAGCCTTGAACTTCAGGAGCAAGATGGCGTAGGTCTTCTGGAGGTCTTGCCTAACCTGAGAAGGTCCCAGAGAATTTGTGCATAGAACCTCCCAGGAAGCAGTAAGAAAGGCTGGTCCAGTCCCACAGTATGAGAGAGGTAAGAGCTTACCAATGTCTCTAGTTTCTGTAAATGAATGCTCTTAGTATTTTAAGTGAGGGAAAAAAATATCAAAACCATTGCAGGCAGATCAACAGCCTCATAACCTCTCTAGGTGCTCATATTATATTCTAAGTGGGAAAGAAATAAAATCAGTCAAAGTGAAACTGCGTAATCGTGTATTTGAGACACTGACAAACTCAGGGTGCTGAGTAGTCAGAGAAGGCAGGGTGGGAAGCAGAGGCTAAGCTTTGAACAAGGGCCACTGGAAGAGTTCTCAACAATCAATTCTAAAAAGCAAGCGGAAAATGTCAATAGAAGGCTAGACACAGTGGCGCATGCCTGTAATTCTAACGCTTTGGAAGGCTGAGGGGGACCTAGAACTTTGTGAATCTGAGATTTTGCCTCATGACTTTGTGGATATTTTCTACTAATACACAGACATAAAATTCAACCAAGAGTCTCAATGGCATTTATCAACTTGTGTTCCTTAGATCATCAAGATTCATTTGAAAGAAGTTTATTGAAGTAAAATAAGAACTTCATGGCACAAAACAAAGAAAACCCAGAAAAAGAGAGAGAGAAAGAAGCAGAAAAACCAAACACTGAGTCTTAATCTGTTCTGCCCCAAGTCAGCAGTTTGGACAGAGCACTTTAATGCATTCTCTGTCCATTCGTTTCCCTGTTTATTGAAGTACATAGCTCCAAAAAAATTAGGTGTTGATTTTTGTCTCTCCAAACCACAGCCACTGCCCGGCTCCCTTCTCTCCTCCCCGCTTCCCTTTCTCCCAACCCCACCCACGCCTAGGACATCTCCAGCATGGGTTTCTACCGGTTTTGCTGGGTTTATCTCCTGTCCTTTACACTTTGATCTGAGGAACAGCTGAGATTTAGGACAGCAACAAGGTGTACCTCTTTCCAGGTTACGAAACAGGATTTATGATTAGGCTCAAGGACCCTTCCTAGTCACTCAGGGAAGTCTGTGCACTAGAAAACGGAGGTAGCAGTTTTCTGAGCAGCAGAAAACGGTGGTCCTCACAGAGGCAGAGCTGCCAGGCTGGATGAGTCAACACTGCCATCTGGCGGCCTCTTGGAGGGTGATACGGATTCTGGCTTTCATTGAAGAATCAGGTCCCTTGCTTTCCTGAACCTCAGCCACCTCTACGGCAGGTTCTCACTGCAGAAGAGATGAGGCCATTGGTCTGCTTGAGGACAAAGTAGGAGGACCACACTTTCGATCACCTATACTTGCCCTGTGGACATCAGCTCATGTCCCAGGCTGCTTTTAAAATATTTTCCCATTATAGAAGAAATATTTTTCAAAGATGACTCACAAGCTCCAGGGGTCATTCAGACACGGGAGAGCAGCGTGACAGCTAAATTCAAGAGTGGAGCAGATGCACATGAAGCTCCATCTGGCAGAGGCACAAGACACTTGAGTCTGGCTTGGAGGGCGCTCATGGCAAGAGTGGGCGCAGGCCTCTCCTTCCATCGGACATAGCGGCCACACAAAGTGCCTCAAAATGCACCCACACACTCTATGGACTCTCCCAGTCTAGAGAGCAAACAGCATAGTAGGTCAACAGATACATCAGCAGCGATCCTGTGGGTGAAGCAACGCACCCACACACTTTGTCCTGCTGATCAGAACTCAAGGGTGAGGCACTTGCCTTCAGGCTCCTCCAACATTCCAAACTGCCCATGGACAGAGCTACTACCCCTCCATAGAAGTGACAACTTAAAAAAGGATTTGAAGCTCTTTTCCAAGTTTAGACCCAGGCCGGCTGCTAGAAACTCCAGAGGAGGGATGGAGAGAAGTTTGCACTGCTCACAGATTTAATGTTTCTCTCACAACCAGAAGTAGGCCGCAGAATGGATTTTCAATCAACACCAACAAACGGATCACTCCTAGGTCCTTTAAACAAATTCCATGTCTCTTTATAGATTTTAGGTGCCTCCTATGTGTCCAAACTTTGTAAAATAGGCATATAAATAAAGTAAATGGGAGGGACAATATTTAAGAAATAACAGCAAACAATTGCATTAATATTTGATATAAACTATAAGTATCAAGTTAATAGAAGCTCAGAAGAAATTCATAAAATATAGAAAAGTTGGAAAAATCTTAGTAGAGAAAATAAAATTGTATCTGGACTTGTAAGAGTATGATTTATAAAATTCAAGGGGACAGTACACAAAGTCAGACGATGTTACTTAAATCACGGAAGAATGAGAATATCACGCCCACTTAACCAGCCTGCCGAAGAAGTATGTCGAAGAGACAGGAAGGGAGTTGAGTAGGGGCGGGGGTGGTGTGGAGAGATAACCTTAAATAATGAGGTTCAGAAAATATGATTAAGTACAGAGTTCATTCGAGGGCAAGCTTGAGAATGGCCACCTGGAAACTGCCTCTAAATCAATAGGGTTAATGTTTCAGAGTGGAGAAGTTAAGGTTTCACTTAGAAATTTTAGCAGGATCACGTTTTCCATACAAGACCAGGGCATTTGCCACAGCAATTTGATTGGTTACAGATTGCCACTCATTCCAAGGTTACATTATTACGCTGTGAGAAGGGTAGTGATCTAGGGGATCTTACCTCTCTTGCTCTTTTGTCTCAATTATTTATAGGGGGAAAAAAAGGCAGATGTTGCACCTGCATGCCACATGACTCAGGATGCATAGCCACATTTCTTTCAAGGCTCAGAATAATTTAAAGTTCCAACAGATTTAGGTTGTATTATTTTAAGTTTGAATTAATTTCATGAAGCCAAGAAGGAAGATTTGGACTTTATGCAGTAATGAGACTGCTGATGGGTACTGAACAACTCTGGTGGGTTTGCACTGCGTGGGCCTAAGATGCAGAAGGTGCAGTGAGGCAGTAGCCATCTGCTCCAGCACTGCTGAGCAGAGCTGATGGGCTGTCATTGCTCATGCGTGTTACCTGTTGACTCACCTGGTGGCATGGGCTGCCCATGGGGTCCCAGCTCCTTAAGCTCCTGCCAGGCCCTTCTACAACTTCTCCCAAGCTCTTGGGCCAGATGTGTGTCTAGCCACGACAAAGGAGGCCAGTACCTCATCACCGAAGTAAAAGGTCTAAGGCAGTGGGACTGCCACAGGTGTCCCCATGGTCCCAGGTCACAATCCAGTCTGTTGGCCCTCTCCATTCACATCATTGCCTCCTTGATAGCCTGTGCTATGGGTTTTAGGCTCTTAGCATCAGAAATAGGCTTATATACATCATCTAATCAGCTCCTGTTACTTACGTGAGCCCAAACTCAATAATAAATCTCCTTTTATGTTTCCTAGGGCTTCTCTGATTGAATCTGTCTGCTGAGGAGATAAGAAATTCTCAAATTGTGTATGCCTAATAATCATCTGGGATTTCCATGTCCTATCCCAGAGACTGGGACAACAGGTCTGTTGAACCTGGAAGTTCATTTTGAATAAGTGCTCTGTGAAATTGATACAGGCAATCTCCCAGTTACAGTTTCAAATTCACAAATACAAGGAATGAGAGATCTAGAGGCAGAAAGCATTTTTTTTGTATGACCTAACCACATTTATTTAAGAATGTTTTCCAATGGCAAATAGCAAATTTCAAAAATACAAAAACCGCAATTGCTTTTGCACCAGACTTAAAGTGAATTGTGTAAGCCCAGCAATCCCTGGGTTAACAAGCCCTCCAAGTGATTCTGATGCACACTGGCTGGCTACAGCAGCTGTTCTCCCTCAACCCCTCCCTCCAAACCTTCCTCCTTTCTTTTTTTTAATTGCATTTTAGGTTTTGGGGTACGTGTGAAGAACATGCAAGATTGTTGCATAGGTACACACATGGCAGTGTGATTTGCTGCCTTCCTCCCCATCACCTATATCTGGCATTTCTCCCCATGCTATCTCTTCCCAACTCCCCACCCACTGCTGTCCCTCCCCTATTTCCCCCAACAGACCCCAGTGTGTGATGCTCCCCTCCCCGTGTCCATGTGTTCTCATCATTCAACACCTGCCTATGAGTGAGAACATGCGGTGTTTGATTTTCTGTTCTTGTGTCAGTTTGCTGAGAATGATGGTTTCCAGGTTCATCCATGTCCCTACTAAGGACACGAACTCATCGTTTTTGATGGCTGCATAGTATTCCATGGTGTATATGTGCCAGTCTATCTGGCACAGATAGACTGTGTCCAGTCTATCATTGATGAGCATTTGGGTTGGTTCCAGGTCTTTGCTATTGTAAACAGTGCCACAATGAACATTCGTGTGCATGTGTCTTATAGTAGAACGATTTATAGTCCTTTGGATATATACCCAGTAATGGGATTGCTGGGTCAAATGGAATTTCTATTTCTAGGTCCTTGAGGAATTGCCACTGTCTTCCACAATGGTTGAACTAGTTTACACTCCCACTAACAGTGTAAAAGTGTTTTTTGCTACAAAGAGAATTTCTTCACATCCTCTCCAGCATCTGTCTCCAGATTTTTAAATGATCACCATCTAACTGGCCTGAGATGGTATCTCAATGTAGTTTTGATTTGCATTTCTCTAATGACCAGTGATGATGAGCATTTTTTTCATATGTTTGTTGGCCTCACGTATGTCTTCTTTTGTAGTGTCTGTTCATATCCTTTGCCCACTTTTGAATGAGCTTGTTTTTTTTTTTTTCTTGTAAATCTGTTTTAGTTCTTTGTAGTTTCTGGATATCAGCCCTCTGTCAGATGGGTAGATTGCAAAAATTTTTTCCCATTCAGTTGGTTGCTGATTCACTCTACTGACTGTTTCCTTTGCTGTGCAGAAGCTGCGGAGTTTGATTAGGTCCCATTGTCTATTTTGGCTTTTGTTGCCAATGCTTTTTGTGTTTTGTTCATGAAGTCCTTGCCTACACCTCTGTCCTGAATGGTTTTGCTTAGATTTTCTTCTAGGGTTTTTAGGTGTTAGGTCTTATGTTTAAGTCTTTAATCCATCCGTAGTTAATTTTAGTGTAAGGTGTCAGGAAGGGGTCCAGGTTCTGCTTTCTGCACATGGCTAGCCAGTTTTCCCAACACCATTTATTAAACAGGGAATCCTTTCCCCATTGCTTGTTTTTGTCAGGTTTGTCAAAGATCAGATGGTTGTAGATGTGTGGTGTTGTCTCTGAGGCCTCTTTTCTGTTCCATTGGTCTATATCTCTGTTTTGGTACCAGTACCATGCTGTTTTGATTACTGGAGCCTTGTATTATAGTTTGAAGTCCAGTAGTGTGATGTCTCCAATTTTGTTCTTTTGCTTAGAATTGACTTTACTATGTGGGCTCTCTTTTGTTCCATATGAAGTTTAAGGTGGTTTTTTCCAGTTCTGTGAAGAAGGTCATTGGTAGCTTGATGGGGATAGCACTGAATCTGTAAATTACTTTGGGCAGTATGGCCATTTTCACAATATTGATTCTTCCTAACCATGAACATGGAATGTTTCTCCATCTGTTTGTGTCCTCTCTTATTTCGTTGAGCAGTGGTTTGTAGGTCTCCTTGAAGAGGTCCTTTATGTTCCTTGTTAGTTGTATTCCTAGGTATTTTATTCTCTTTGTAGCAATTGTGAATGGCAGTTCATTCTTGATTTGGCTCTCCTTAAGTCTGTTATTGGTGTATAGGAATGCTTGTGATTTTTGCACATTGATTTTGTATCCTGAGACTTTGCTGAAGTTGCTTATCAGTTTCAGGAGATTTTGGGTTGAGACGATGGGGTCTTCTAAATATACAATCATGCCGTCTACAAATAGAGACAATTTGACTTCTTCCTTTCCTATTTGAATGCCCTTTATTTCTTCTTGACTGATTGCTCTGGCTAGAACTTCCAGTACTACATTGAATAGGAGTGGTGAGAGAGGACATTCTTGTCTAGTGCCAGACTTCACAGGGAATGCTCCCAGTTTTTGCCCATTCAGTATGATATTGTCTGTTGGTTTGTCATAAATGGCTTTTATTATTTTGAGATACGTTCCATCAATACTGAGTTTATTGAGGGTTTTTAGCATAAAGGGCTGTTGAATTTTTTCAAAGGTCTTCTCTGCATCGATTGAGATAACCATGTGGTTTTTGTCTTTGGTTCTGTTTATGTGGTGAATTATGTTTATAGACTTAACGTATGTTGAACCAGCCTTGCAACCCCAGGATGAAACCTACTTGATCATGGTGGATAAGCTTTTTGATGTGCTGTTGCAATTAGTTTGCCTGTATTTTATTGATGATTTTTGCATCTATGTTCATCATGGATATTAGCCTGAAGTTTTCTTTTCTTGCTGAGTCTCTACCTGTTTTTGGGATCAGGATGATATTGATCTCATAAAATGATTTGGGAAGGAGTCTCTCTTTTTGGATTGTTTGGAATAGTTTCTGAAGGAATGGTGCCAGCTCCTCTTTGTATGTCTGGTAGAATTTGGCTGTGAACCCATCTGGACCTGGGCTTTTTTTGGGTGGTAGGCTCTTAATTGCTACCTCAAATTCTGCCCTTGTTATTGGTCTATTCAGGGTTTTGACTTCTTCCTGGTTTAGGATTGGGAGGATGCAAGTGTCCATGAATTTATCCATTTCTTCAAGGTTTACTAGTTTATGTGCAGAGTTGTTTATAATAATCTCTGATGATGGTTGGTTTTTCTGTTGAATCTGTGGTGATATCCCCTTTATCGTTTTTTATTGCATCTATTTGACTATTCTCTCTTTTCTTTTTTATTAATCTGGCTAGAGGTCTATTTTGTTGATCTTTTTGAAAAACCAACTCCTGGATTTATTGATTTTTTGAAGGTTTTTTTTGTGTCTCTATCTCCTTCTCTTCTGTTCTATTTCTTGTCTTCTGCTAGGTTTTGAGTTTTTTTGATCTTGGTCCTCTAGTGCTTTCAATTTTGATGATAGGGTGTTGATTTTAGATCTTTCCTTGCTTCTCATGTGGGCATTTATTGCTATGTATTTTCCTCTAGACACTGCTTTAAATGTGTCCCAGAGATTCTGGTACATTGTGTCTTTGTTCTCATTGGTTTTGAAGAACATCTTTATTTCTGCCTTCATTTAATTGTTTACCCGGTCAACAGTCAAGAGCCAGTTGTTCAGTTTCCATGAAGCGATGCAGTTCTGAGTTAGTTTCTCAATTCTAAGTTCTAACTTGATTGCACTGTGATCTGAGAGACTGTTTGTTATGATTTCCGTTCTTTTGCATTTGCTTAGGAGTAATTTACTTCCAGTTATGTGGTCACTTTTAGAGTAGGTGTGATGTGGTGCTGAGAAGTATGTATATTCTGTGGATTTGGGGTGGAGAGTTCTGTAAATGTCTATTAGGTTTGCCTGGTCCAGGCTTGACTTGAAGTCCTGGATATCCTTGTTAATTTTCTGTCTTGTTGATCTGTCTAACATTGACAATGCGGTGTTAAAGTCTTCCACTATTATTGTGTGGGAGTCTAAGTCTCTTTGTAAGTCATTCAGAACTTGCTTTCTGTATCTGGGTGCTCCTGTACTGGGTGGATATATATTTAGGATCATTAGCTCTTCTTGTTGCATTGATCCTTTTACCATTATGTAATATCCTTCTTTGCCTCTTTTGATCTTTGTTGGTATAAAGTCTATTTTATCAGAGATGAGAATTTTAACTCCTGCCATTTTTTTGCTCTCCATTTGCTTGGTAAATCTGCCTCCATCCCTTTATTTTGAACCTTTGTGTATCCTTGCATGAGAGATGGGTTCAGTTCCTGGATACGGCACACTGATGGGTTTTGGCTTTTTATACAATTTGCCAGTCTGTGTCTTTTGATTGGGGCATTTAGCCCATTTACATTTAGGGTTAACATTATGTGTGAATTTGATCCTGCCATTTTGGTGCTAGCTGGCTGTTTTGCCTGTTAGTTGATGCAGTTTCTTCATTGTGCTGATGCTCTTTACCACTTGGTATGTTTTTGGAGTGGCTAGTACTGGTTGTTCCTTTCTATGTTTAGTGCCTCTTTCAGGAGCTCTTGTAAAGCAGGCCTGGTGGTGATGAGATATCTGAGTACTTGCTTTTTCGCAAAGGATTTTATTATTCCTTCACTTACAAAGCTTAGTTTGGCTGGATATGAAATTCTGGGTTGAAAGTTCTTTTCTTTAAGGATGTTGAATATTGGCCCCCACTCTCTTCTGGCTTGTAGGGTTTCTGTTGAGAGATCTGCTGTGAGTCTGATGGGCTTCCCTTTGTGGGTATCCTGATCTTTCTTTCTAGCTGCCCTTAGCATTTTCTCATTCATTTTCACCCTGGTGAATCTTGACAATTATGTGCTTTGGGGTTGTTTTTCTTGAGGATTATCTTTGTGGTGTTCTCTGTATTTCCTGGACTTGAATATTGGCCTGCCTTGCTAGGTTGGGGACGTTTTCCTGGATAATATCCTGAAGAGTATTTTCCAGCTTGGATTCATTCTCTCCTTCACATTCAGGTACACCTATCAAACATAGATTAGGTCTTTTCACATAGTCCCATATTTCTTGGAGAGTTTGTTCATTCCTTTTTACCCTTTTTCTCTAATCTTACCTTCTTATTTCATTGAGTTGATCTTCGACCTCTGATATCCTTTCTTCTGCTTGGTCAATTCCACTGTTGAAACTTGTGTATGCTTCATGAAGTTCTCATGCTGTGTTTTTCAGCTCCATCAATTCACTTACATTCCCCTCTAAGTTGTTTATTCTTGTTAGCATTCCGTCAAATCTTTTTTCAAGGTTCTTAGTTTCTTTGCATTGGGTTAGAACATGTTCTTTTAGCTCAGAGAAGTTTCTTATTATCCACCTTCTGAAGCCTGATTCTGTCAATTCATCACACTCATTCTCCATCCAGCCTTGTTCCCTTGCTGGTGAGGAGTTGTGATCCCTTGTAGGAGGAGAGGCATTCTGGTTTCGGGTGTTTTCATCTTTTTTGCACTGGTTTCTTCCCATCTTTGTGGATTTATCCACCTGTTGTCTTTGTAGTTGTTGGCTTTCAGATTGGGTCTCTGAGTGGACGTCCAGTTTGTTGATGATAAAGTTATTTCTTTCTTTCTCTTAGTTTTCCTTCTAACATTCAGGCCCCTCTGCTGTAGGACTGCTCAGGTCCACTCCAGGCCCTGCTTGCCTGGGGATCACCTTCAGCAGCTGCAGAACAGTAAGGATTGCTGCCAGTTTCTTCTATCATTGTCCCAGAAGGATACCTGCCCGATGTCAGTCTGAGCTCTCCTTTATGAGGTGACTCTTTGGATATATGGGGGTCAGTGAGCTGCTTGAGAAGACAGTCTGTCCTTTATACGAGCTCAAGTGCTGAGCTGTGAGCTCCACTGTTCATTCAGAGCTGCTGGGCAGGTATGTTGACTTCTGCTGCAGCAGAACTCATAACCCCCCTTTTTTTCCCCAGGTGCTCTGTCCCGGGGAGTTAGGGCTTTATTTATGTTTCTGTCATGGTGCTGCCTTTTTTCAGGGCTGCCCTGCCCAGCAAAGAGGCAGCCTAGTCACTGTCTGCCTGCAGAGGCTTTGCTGAGCTACTGTAGGCTCCACCCAGCTGCCATGTGAACTTCTCTGCAGTCCTGTTTATACGGGTATAGATAGAACTGCCTCGGCGGCAGCCCACCTCTATAATGGCTCTCTGCAATGGCAGGCTGCCTCAGCAATGGCAAACTACCTCCATAGTGGTGGACTGCCTCGGTAGTGGCGGATGCCCCTCCATAACAGAGCTGGACCATCCTAGGTTCAGCTGTGCTTGCTGTGAAACTCTCAATCCAGAGTGTTTCAGATTGCTGTTTTTTTGTGGGGGTGGGACCAGCCGAGCCTGATCACCTGGCTTCCTGCCTCAGAGTCCCCCTTTTTTTTTTTCAGTTGAATGAGCTACTCTGTCTCCCTGGTGTTCCAGTCGCCTGTTGAAAAGGTGCCAGGATCTGTGTGATTTCCCATGAGGTGACACACTATGCCAGCTGAAACAGCCGCACTGAGATTCGTGGCACTTTTTTGCCCGGGAATCTCCTGGCCTGGCTCTGTTTCAGTGCCTTTTTATCGGTTGAATGGGCAACTCTGTCTCCCAGGAGCTCCAATCGCCAGCTACAATGGTGCCCGGACCCGTGTATTTTGTGTAGAGACCTGCTGCGCTGGGGCACTGGCCAAAACAGCCATGCTGGCGACCCTTGGGGCTCCTCTGCCTGGGAATCTCCTGGTCTGTGGGCAATAAAAATCCATTTGTAAATGTAGCATCCACTCACCATCCATGCTTTTGCTGGGAGCTGCTCCTAATTGGCCATCTTTGATCCATCCATCAGAAAGCATGTTAATATGCTTTTGTGCCAATAAGGGCTCACCAAGGTAACAGGTACAGCAAGACAGAAAAATAAACCTATCAGGGTAATTAAGACTTTTTTTTTGAGACAGGGTCTTGCTCTGTAACCCATGCTGGAGTGCAGTGGTGCAATCACAGCTCACTGCAGCCTCAACTTCCTGTGCTCAAGTGATTCTTCCACCTCAGCCTGCTGTAGCTGGGACTACACAGGCATGTGCCGCCATGCCTGGCTCATTTTAAAATTTTTTGTAGAGATGGGGTTTTCCATGTTGCACTGGCTGGTCTCAAATTCCTGGGCTGTTGTGATCTGTCCACTTTGGCCTCCCAAAGTTTAGGACTACAGGCATAAGCCACCATGCTTGGCTGAGATATTTTTGTAAGAAATACTGTTTTCCTACTAAATTGTCTATATTCCTCTTGGGTAGGCTTGCAAAGTCACTGTGACTAGAACAGGAACTATGGCTGCATGGGAAATACGGAGGCACAAGAGTGGTACCTGGCAACCTTCCAAGTCAGCACAGCCCCACTGAGCAGACTGCTGGCAAGTATTTATGCCATCTGTCAGATAATTAAGACAAATCCAAACATCTACATGCATTCAGTATATATAAATGGAGTCATGGCTAACCTCTCCAAAAAGAAAGCAGTTTTCCATTAATCATTTGTAATATTGATACTTTCAATCCCCTTGCATGCAGCAATGAAGAAAAAGTCTCTATATAGCAGCAGCTTCTCACTGGAATCTTAAAGGCTAACTCTAAGAATGAATTCTACTTCTAATCTTCATCAAAGGCTGCCTTTTCACACAAGGAACGTGCCTGAATGATCTATAAAAGCTACCCAAATAACTAGTAGCCAAATCAATACACGAAGCATATTCAGGAGTTGGTAGCACTGACTCCCAAACTGAGGCCATGCTAAAATAATGTTAGCTGAAGGTTGTAAAAAAACATTATTAAACACTAATTATGTGCCATCAATCATTACTCAATTTGTAGAACTTCCCTATAAACCTTGGGAGGTGAGAACTTTACAGAAAATCCCACAAACTTTAGGTAATATAGAAAATTCCAAAATGGGAAATCCTTTAGAAAAAGAATATACCTAGTATACACAAAGATTAAAAAATATAGATTTCAAATGGGTTAGTCTAGTTTTTACTTGGGACATTGAGATAATTTTAGTTGTCAACTGACTGGATTAAGGGGTATCAGGACAGCAGGTAAAGTGTTACTTCTGGGTTTGTCTGTGAGGGTGTTTCCAGAGGAGACTGGCCTAGGAGTTTGTGGACTGAGGGCAGATTGGCCTGTGTGAGCTGGCACCATCCAACTGAACGGAGCCCAGATAGAACCAAAAGGCAAAGGCAAAGAATTCACTGCTCGCTCTCTCTCTCTCTCCTCAAGCCAGGATTCCGTCTTCTGCCCTTGGGCAACACAACTCCAGGTTCTCCAGATTTTGGATTCTGGGACTTGATCAGCAACACCTCACACCCAACTCCTTATTTTCAGGACTTTGAGAGTTGTACTACCAGCTTCCCTGGTCGTGAGGCCTTCAGACTTGAACTGAGCCATGCTGCCAGTTTATCTGGTTCTCCAGCTTGCAGACAGCCGGGCATGGGACTTCTCACTCTCAATAATCCAGTAAGCCGATTTCTTTAATAAACCCTTTTTCATCTCTCTCTACACACATATCCTATTGGTTGTGAGTCTCTGGAGAACCCTAATACAGACACTGTAAGAGAAACATGAACCAGGTTTTACCACTGTGTCCCCAATGCACGCAACAGCAAGTCACAGTACTGATGTTTTGCAATAAATGTTTACAATGTGCACCTACTAGCTTTTGATAATTTGAATTATTCATAAAAGGGAAAATAAACAAAAGTGGTATCTAAGATTAACCATCAACTACTAATTCCATTTATACCACAGGTTGCCCTGGCACAAAGCAAACAATAACTCTGATGTTAGGTATAATTTGACTTGTTCAATAAGAAGAAAATTATTCAAATATTATAATGGAGTTAAAATATATTTAATAGATCTAAAACAAAAATTTTGGCTCCATCAAAACTTAGGTCTCAATTATAACATTACTAAAGTAGTTGTGAGAATTATCCCAGATTTCTGGCTAAAGCTTGTGTAAAGGGTTATTTGTTTTCATAATTTTATTTTGGTTGAAGATTTTATCCAAAATAGCTATTCCGGACTGCTTAACAGTCCCAGAAGTGAAAAATCTTAAAGACATTTCATTTATATCCATTAGAGTCTTAATAAAACCCTAGTCCCTTCAGGCAAGCTGGTGGAATAAATATCAGAGCCCTCTTCGTAAGTTTGCCCAAAAGGTCAACTTTTACAGAGAAATTCCTAGCTAATTAGTGTAATGAAAAACTAATATGATCTGTTTTTCATACTTAAAATACAAAACAACAACAACAAAAAACCCTCTGAAAAATAGTAAAGGGTGGCAAAAATGAAGAAAATGAAAAGAAATTCTACTTCCTATATCTGTCTTGCTTAGAGGAAACAGGCTATAGCATAATGAATACTACAGGTTTCTCTTTTAATAAACAAAACCATCCAAAGTACAGTTCCAAAGTACAAAATCAACCAGTTCTGGACTGATTAGTGCTAACACTACACAGATCAGTCCTTCCTTAAGGGAACAGTCTCCTCCCTGATGCCCTCTTTGGTCACTATGCAGATCCGGAGTGCATCCCCAGTGTACACATCTCTCTCAGCCGCAGAAATGAAGACATCTTTCACCAGCCGCATGGCTCTGTCCAAGGACAGCGGGACATGCTCCACATTTTGCATGTTCTTAAAACCAACCTGGTGGGACAGGAAACTTTGGTGAGATGTCATGTGACAGTAACAAGTTTCCTCCAATACTCTCATGTGTATGAGGATTTGTGATGAAAACACTACACAAAATTAAAATGTCCCTCAGACTGAATATAAACCCTTCCAGACCTGGATGAACTACACACATCAGAAATCTGACAAATATTCACTGGGAAAGCTCCCATGCTTGAGAAGCACATGACATAGAGACGTAGATGTATGGAGGCAAAGTGATGAGGGAATTGTTATAACTAAGAAGAAAATAAGAGCCAGAAGAGCCCCAATAGCTGTCCATTAAGTCTCCTAGAAGAAGAAAGGCTTCAACCTTCAGCAGACAGGACTTTTGAGTAGGCGAGTGCTGAAGGCTACACTAAAGAGCATAGAACATTCCAGACTGAAGATGTGGGATGGGGTCAGGAAGAAGACATCTTTTCTGAGAAAAGCAGAGTTAGGGTCTGGGTAGAGCGTGGGTGAAAGGTCAATAAGCAATAAGCAGAGGAGTAGCTATATATAACCTATTTCAGAAAACTGAGCAGGATGAATTAGGGAAGTAAGCTTGTAGGCAGAAAGAACGTTAGGAAATAAATCCAATAATCTGATAATGCATATCTGAATGTGGCTAGCAGTAAACAAAAAGAGGGACAAATTAGAAATACAGGTGACCAGCTGGGTGTGGTGGCTCATGCCTGTAATCCGAGCACTTTGGAAGGCTCAGGTGGACGGATCACGAGGTCAACAGTTCGAGACCAGCCTGGCCAAGAGACCAGCTTGGTCAATATGGTGAAACCCCATCTCTACTAAAAATGCAAAATTAGCTGGGCGTGGTGGCTGGCACTTATAAACCCAGCTACTCGGGAGGCTGAGGCAGAAGAATTGCTTCAATCTGGGAGGCAGAGGTTGCAGTGAGCTGAGACTGCACCATTGCACTCCAGCATGTGTGACAGGGCGAGACTCTGACTCAAAAAAAAAAAAATGGAAGAAAAAAACTGTTGTTGACCTTTGAACAACAGTTTTCAACTGCTCAAGTCCATTTATACATAAATTTTTTCAATAAACATACTGGAAATTTTTTGGAGACTTGCAACAATTTGAAAAAACTCAGATGAGCCACATAGCCTAAAAATATTTTTAAAAACTAAGAAAATGGTATGTCACAACTCTATGTAGATACTATTTTATCATTTACTACCGTAAAATACATATAAATTGATTATAACAAGTTAAAGTGATCTCTCAAGGTTCTCCTTTGTTTTTCACTGTGTTTAGTGCAGTATTATACACCTTAAATAACAAGTGACCCAAACAAAGCACTATTAGTGATGTTGGAATTGCTCCCCGAGAAGCAGAGAAAGTCATAACATTACAAACAAACGTTCAATTGCTTGAATGTACTGTAGATTGAGGTCTGCAGCTGTGGTTGCCCACCACTCCAGACAGATTATTCTCCTTATAAACAGATGATGTAACTTGCAGTATTAATAAATACAGTATAGTACTGTAAATATATTTTCTCTTCCTATGATTTTTTTAAATAACATTCTATTTTCTGTAGTTTATAGGAATACAGCACATAATACATACATAAAATACGTGACAATCGACAGTTTACATTATTGGCAAGGCTTCTGGTCAACAGTAGGCTTATTAGTAAAGTTTTCCGGGGTCGAAAATTGTACGCAGATTTTCCAATGCTCAGGAAATTGTGCCCCAACTCCTGTGTTGTTCAAGGGTCAACTATATGGTTGGGTGCTAAAATACAGTATTAGGTAACACAAAAAGGGTAAGAGGGAGAAAGGGATTTTTATGATCTTCAGGTAAAGGTGGCAAGAGAATTAAAAACGGGTGGAACCACTGCAGATATAAAGGAGTTAGAAGTCATGAGAATACAGGAAAACAAAGCCATGGGAGTAGGTTAGGATCCACAAGAGAGTAGGGAGAACACACAGAGAGATGATAAGGTTTGTGTAGGGCACATTAGCCAAACTCAAACAGTAATTTATAAGAAAGTCTTTGTGTCTCCGCTCTCCCAAGCTAATGAAGAGGAGAACTTGGAGGAAAGCACTTCAGCTGAACATGACAACTTGGACAGTATCATTACCTGGACGTAGTATTACCTGGTTGTCAAGCAGGGGCTGTAGCATGGCACTTGCCGAGCCTCCAGCCTTGAAGGAGTCTCTCTGGTAAGACCCTACTGGGTCAAAGCTGTATACAGCTCCCTTTCCTTAAAAAAGAAAACAGTATCCATAAGGATGGCATCCAATCACAATCCCAAATCATTGCAAAAATAAATCAGGTCAAAACGTGACAAAAAATGGACTATCGCCTTGGCTTAAACTTCAGGGAAGGGTTGGAACACAGTCACTTTTGCACTGGTGACAGCTGCACCACACACTGTTGCATGGTGAAAGACAGAACAGTCACCGTTGCACAGGTGCCACTCAGCAGACAGCCCCAATCCCTGTGTAGGTGTGTTGTTCAAGGTTCAATGTATGCTTGGGAGTTAAAATATAATACTGGGTAATAGAGGAAGGGTGAGTATGAAGGAGAGAGGCATTTTTATGATCTCTGGAAACATGGACTGGAACCACTGCAAACATAAAAGAGTTGGAAGCCATGAGAATATAGAAAACAATCAAAGTAGTTAAGGACCCACAAGAGAGCAGGGAGAACAGAGACAGAGAAGGTTAAGGTTTGTGAAGGGCACATCAGCAAACTCAAACAGCAGTTTATAAGAAAGTCTTTATATCTCAGCTCTTTTAAGCTAACGAAGAGAACCTGAAGGAAAGCACAACTTATGTATATGTCCACAAGACAAAGCAAAAAGAAGAGAATTCTGTAACATGTATAATATAATACTATTTTTGTTTAAAAGAATAAGAAAACTTTATTTATACAAGCAGAAAGTATGGAAACAAACTGTGGATGGTTATCTTTGAGCACTGAATCAGAGGCAAGAAAAGAAGGGAATGACTTCATATGCTTCTGTATTATTTGAGTTTATTACAAAGAAAACAGGTAGTTCTGTAATTTTTTAAAAAGGCCTGTTAAAAACAACTGTGCCTGGGCATGAGAAATCACAAATAATTTACAAAATAATGATTTTTAAAAAATATAACTGATTTGGAAAACACATCATATACCAGAACTTAGTTAACCAGGGAGATGTGATATGGGGACAAACTTCTTACTAACCATGTACAACCACCATTAGCATTGTATGTTTTCTACTATAGAACTACATGAACTGAATTCTCTGGGGGAGGAGGCACCATCTGAGGTCACCTAAGAAACTGTGGTTAGTGTTTTTGCTGGAAGGGAGCTTGGGAAAAGACATGAGATCACAGCAGGTAACCTACTAACCTCAATATACAAAAAAAGAAAGAGATGTAATGTGTATAGGCAAAAAAACAAAACAAAACAAAAGTCATATATCTCATGAGGCTGACAGGCCACAAGTAAACTGAGGCCCAAAATTTTACTTAAGGATGGAACCAATCTGAGAAAACCACACACAATAAATTTTAAAAAACAAAAGAAAGGGTGGGATATATCCAAGAACATAGCTTTAAAGACCCTCTAGAAAAAGCAAGAGACACACTGGTAAAATCAATGGTAAAAGACACTGGTAAAATCAACACACACATACAGAAAATAAAAAAATAAAAATAAATCAATGTAGAATGGCATCAATCTTGATTACAAAGTGCTTTTCCTCGTCAAAGTAAAATCCAAAAAGCACAATAATTTCAATGTAAAAAATAAAATCAGACAAATTTTAAAAGAAATACAGGTAAGCTTTGGATGGGAGGGGTTTTTCTAACAAGGCAGGACACTGAATGTCGTAAAGAAATTATCGACTGATTAGACTGTATGAAACACAGAAATTTCTGTGTAGTGAAAGACCTCACCCAAAAGAGAAAAATAACACTCTTGGGGGTATCTATACGATTACAGAGGGTTGACACAGTTGAACGTAGTTCTTGAAAATCAGTAAGAAAACCAACCTGCAAATAAGGAAATGGGTTAAAGTTAATATATGAATCAGTCTCCAAAGAGGAAATTTAAAAAGTCAATCTATGTATGAAAACATTGCCAATAATAATATAAATTAAAATAATAGATTGTTTAATGGGCAAAGATATGTTTCAAAATGTGTTAATTCTAATACTGGGAAGGTTACATAAAATCGGGCACTCAGGGTACTGGTGTGTCCTTTAGAAAGGGTGTAGTCAACAAAATACAAAAAAAAATATCTGGCCCAATACTTCTACTACTAGAAGTTTATTCCAACAAGCCAAGCATAATCGGAGAAGTACACAAAAGTGTATACACAAAGATGTTCGTCATATTGTTTATATTAAGAAAACAGGAAACCAAACGCCCCTTAGAGGACTTATTAGGTAAATGACAGGACAGCCATACTGTGTAAGTCAGCAATTAAAAATCACTGTGTTATAGCAGCAAAAACAGAAGGAAAAAAAACACAAAATCATTATGCATATAGCTTAGCTTAGATCTCGATAATACATAGTGTATAGTCACAGAAAAACCAATACCAAAGTCCTACTTATATAAAACTGCATGCGTATAATGTATAAACACGTACTGATTGTTTTCATTAAAGAAAAACTAAAGCCACTTTTAATTTGGGAAAAAACATTTTTAAAGGCATGACAGCAATTAAGAGATTAAAGACAGCGAGGTTAGTGTGGACAGTGGTTGACATCAAACCAAAGAGTTGTGGACCTTGCAGTCCTGAAAGTTTCAATATGGAGCACTGCTCTCCAGGTCCCCACATCAACCAACACCGAAGACAGTAAATGAAGTCTCCTGAGACATTAGCAGAGTCTCTAGACTTAGCGGACCAAGCTCAAGAGTAGCAAAGGGTAGGAGCAAAAACACAAGAAATGGAAAGCTGATGTAAACAAAACACAGACTTTCAGTCCCCTTCTTCCTCCAAGGCCTACAGCTGCCAACCAGGCTTTTCTTCCTGAAGTCCCACCTCATTCCAGGAAAAAAGATTAAATAAATTCCTGGCAGGCATGGTGGCTCACGCCTATAATTCCGGCACTTGGGAGGCTGAGGTGGGCAAATCATGAGGTCAGGAGATGGAGACCATCCTGGCTAATATGGTGAAACCCTATTTCGACTAAAAAGAAAAAAAAAAAATTCAAAAAGTAGCTGGGCATTTTGGCAAGTGCCTATAAACCCAGCTACTCAGGACGCTGGGGCAGGAGAATTACTAGAATCCAGGAGGTGGAGGTTGCATTGAGCCGAGAACACACCACTGCATTCCAGCCTGGGAAACAGAATAAGACTCTTGACTCAAAAAAAAAAAAAAAAAAAAGATTAAAGAAATTCTTCATCTGAAGAAAATGCTGCTTAAACACCCAGTTAATGGCTGTCAGTTGACAAGCCATGTCAACAAGGACTTATAATCAAATTTTGGTATAACACTTTTCAATGTGAATGGACACCAAAAAAAAAAAAAATCAGAAATTTGAAGGAAGCCTCTAACAGAGAAGACAGAAGCTAAAAATGAACACACAACATAAAAAGAAAAGCACTCTAATGAAATATAGAAAACTGCAAAGTACACAACATCTAACAAAAACAGGATTTTTTTTTAAAAGCCAGAAAATAAGAAAAAGCTCTTAGAAATTAATGTCACCAGAAATAAAAGCAATCAGTAAAGAATGAAAAGCTGGCCGGGCGCGGTGGCTCACGCCTGTAATCCCAGCACTTTGGGAGGCCGAGGCCGGTGGATCACAAGGTCAAGAGATCGAGACCATCCTGGTCAACATGGTGAAACCCCGTTTCTAATAAAAATACAAAAAATTAGCTGGGCATGGTGGCGCATGCCTGTAATCCCAGCTACTCAGGAGGCTGAGGCAGGAGAATTGCCTGAACCCAGGAGGCGGAGGTTGCAGTGAGCCGAGATCGCACCATTGCACTCCAGCCTGGGTAACAGGAGCGAAACTCTGTCTCAAAAAAAAAAAAAAAAAGAAAAGAAAAAAAGAATGAAAAGCTAAAATTAGCTGGGTACGGTGGTTCACACCCGTAATCCCAGCACTTTGGGAGGCCGAGGCCGGTGGATCACGAGGTCAAGAGATAGAGACCATCCTGGTCAACATGGCGAAACCCCATCTCTACTAAAAATACAAAAAATTAGCTGGGCATGGTGGTGCATGCCTGTAATCCCAGCTACTCAGGAGGCTGAGGCAGGAGAATTGCCTGAACCCAGGAGGCAGAGGTTGCAGTGAGCCGAGATCACGCCATTGCACTCACGCCTGGGTAACAAGAGCGAAACTCCATCTCAGGAAAAAAAAAGAAAAGCTAAAATTAAGGAAATCTTCATACAGTAGAGCAAAAAAGACAAAGAGATGGAGAACATATGGAGTAAAAAAGCACCGGGTCATAATCTAAGTGGTTGTAGAGAAGGTGGGGAGGGGTAGGGCAGGAAGAGAGGAAAAGAAGGTGGAGAAAGGACAAAATAAATAAGAAACTCTAGGCAAGGAACATCACTATACAATTTCAGAACACCAGGGTAAAGAAAAGATCCTAAAAGCAAAGTCTCAAAAAGGTACCATTTTCAATTTTCAGAAATCTCTTCTAAAATAAGGAAATAAATCAAGAAAGAAGACAGCACAGGATGTGGGGAAATCTCAGGATGGCACAGTGCATCTGTCTTAGCACAACTAGTCCATCCTGAAGCAAAGGGAAAAGAGACCTACCTATTATGCAAGGTCTGACCATCAGACGAATTGTATTCAGAGTGTACAAAGAACTGACAAAAAGTTTAAAGAAATCTGAGCCAATTATAGAGATAGTTCATTTGAGAAAAAAATAAAAACAAGTTACACAAGAAAGAAAATATCAACGCATACTACTTGGCGCAACAAAGATGATTCTCTATCTGGTCATAATATAACATTAAAGGTCTATGTTATCAAAAGTTTGATGTGTTGTTATGGGAGGATGCCAATGAGAAAGAGGACACACAAGAGCTAAGAACCATCATCTACCAGAACAAAACACCAAAAGATATCTCAAAAGAGTGCAGTATAGTTTTGGAAAATGGAGGTAAGTGCCAGAAAATACAAGTTAAAGAGCTAAAAATTGTCTCAGGAGGGCAATGGAAAAAGAAGGTAGAGGACTGCTATATTACTCACACAAATTCCTCTATAAAATAAAAATCAGTTTAAAGAACACATAAAGCCAGTCCGACAGACAAGCTTAAACAGACACTTCTAGAGACACCTGAGATTGTCACCAAAACTAGGAACACTGTTACATGGAAATCAAAGAATGGAGCTCTGAAGTGAAACAAAGCCAAACCTAAGTCTTAGGTCTGCTGCTTAGTAAATATGAACTTTCCCAGATTAGACTAACTCTCAGAAAAACTCAAGGATCCTGTCTGGCCTGCAGAAATTCAATGACAACAATTTTTATTGTTGCTAAAATCTGAATCTATTAATCTGACATTCAAGTCAAAAAAGACACCAGAAGCATCCGGCATGCTAGGTCAGGCAAACTAATCTGTAGCTAAAATCTAATTACCCAGGTTAAGGCTAATTCATTTCTATTTTTACTATTTCTATACTTTTTCTCTTAGTTTTTAAGTAAAGTTGAAAGCCTTAAAAAGAAATTTTGTCAACCTAATTTGTCTACACCTAAACCAGGGTAGGTAAAATCAGTTTCCCAAGGATGTGTATGGGGGCAGATATTAAGAGTCCGAGAGAGAGCACATGCACAGAAAATGATCATGGAACAGAAAGGGATAGGAGTCAACACTTGAGATGTAGGGTCCCCAGTCCCCTTTTCTTTGTGTCCAACTGAGAGAGAGAGTGCTTTGACTGCTCTGTGATGTATTCCCCTGGAGGCTCAGACCCAAGCCAAAGCCTGCCTTGAACACTCCCAGGCACTGATAATATTGTTTAAGCTATTGCTTGAAAACACTGAGAAATTACCCCTGTTGCTAAACACACAGAAACTATCCCTGGCCTTTAACCTAATTCCTTAAAGACTCAGATAAACTCCCTAACTAGACTCCCTCACTGTGGACACATCTTTTCCTGCTGTCTGTTGAGAGGACTGCAGCACTAAATGCTTTCAACTGATCACCCTGAGATTTAGTGTTCTGGAACCCCAACTAGGTTCAGGGCAGTCCTTTACAGGAAGTCCTTTGCCACCACTTTTAGGGCAACTCTAGCCATTGGTTCAGTCAGAAGGAACACCAGAGATGGGCTTACTCCAATAATGTCCTTGTCTAGAGATTTCCTTTATTTTTTTAATTTTTTATTTATTTATTTATTTATTTTGCTTGGTCAATCTTGTCTAGAGATTTCTGTCACTTCTTATCTCAATGAACTATTCTAAATGGTGACACAGATCTGTCCTGGGAGATTGTACTTGGTTTTTTAGAAGCAACCAGAAGCCAATCCAAATGAGAAAACATCAATGCCCATAGGGCATACATGTGGGGTAACATAGCTTTGGATCAAAAAACAAATGGAATAGTAAGCAGCAAGACTAATACTCTCAGGCACCCCTGGTCTGACTCTGACAGAAAATCAAAGAGGCATTTCAAAAAGTTCTGAAAACACTGGAGTAGATTCAAATTATTAAATACCCCAAAAGTTCTAAGACTTTTCAAGAACTTTTGGAAGTATGCCTGTTAAGAAAAAGTTTTAATATTCAGAATCCTGATTAGGTCAAACTTTCTAGGTCAGATTTCTTTGTATAAGACAAAAATGCCTAATTATTTATTATTATCGTATGTGAGATCCTGAAAAACTAATAAAATAACTGGCTGCTTAACATTCACTATTAGAGCTTTAACGTGTCTTTGGACATCATATATTTCCCTTTCAGCTTCAATTTCGTCACTTTCAATATCAGAAATAAAATGAGAATGGTGTTAGATGGTATTTTCAACTCTAGCTGGAAATACATACATCTAGGAAATAACAATTCCTTTTCCCCACCATTTTCCAGAAAACAGAAATTTACCTTCTTCATCAAGTCCACCAATGATGTTGTAAACATAGTAGGGAAAGAAGCGCCTTGAATACAGGATCGTAGACAGCATTGCAGCAATCGCCCCCGTAGTCATGGCCTTATTGTTGGAATGCTTATACATCTGCAATTATTGACAAAAGTAACAGGCACGCAGAGGCAGAGGCTATTATAGACTAGAACAAGCAACAGTATAAAGTGAATAAATAAATGCATATCACAGTGAAAGGGGAAAGCATGCCAATTTCTTTCATGCTCAACCAACAGAGTATTACTAAGACACAATTTTAAGGGAAGGAATGCCAAGTTTGCCCTCAGCTCTCTGGTTTAAAGACTGTTCTCTATACTATCCTTATGTCAGGTACTGCCAACCCAAGAGCTAATGTGCATGAAAGGGCACATGAAGTGGCGTAAGGAAGATGGGTTTGGATCCATCTTTCTCCCTCACTCTGCATCTACACCGGGGTCAGCAAATTACAGCCCAGGGGCCAAATTCAGCCTACCCCCTATTTCTGTAACTACTGTCCGTGGCTGCCTTTTCACTACAAAAGCAGAAACAAATAGTTGTGACAGAGATCAAATAGCACATAAAGCTGAAAATATTTCCTATCTGGTCCTTTACAGAAAAAATTATGCCAATCCCTGATCAAACCCAGATCTAAGTCCCTTTGTGGACCAGATCTCTGTGACAACTGAAGACATAAGGGAACACCCTTATTCTGCATAATTTTAATACACAGCAGTGGTCATGATCCTGAAACATCTACAGTAGAGAACACAAGCGTCCAAAACAGGGTCTTAGCATGACAATACAGTGATTGCAAAATCCTAGCTGTACCATACCCTGGGGAACCCTACATTATCCACCAAAAGAGAAACTTCACAAAAATTATAAACATAAAATGAATTTAAGATCACTAATTTTTGTTACCCATACAGCAAACATCTCTAAAGAGAAACGTAAAGCCAGGCATAGTGGCTCACACCTGTAATCTCAACTGAGGCAGGAGAATGTTTGAGCCCAGGAGATGAAGTCTACAGTGAGCTATGATTGCACCACTATACTCCGGCCTGGGCAAAAAAGCGAGACGCTGTCTCTAAATAAATAAATAGATACCTAACTAGCACTGTAAAATCAAACAATGAGTCAAAACACTAAAAAATGATTAGATATCAACTACACTACAAGTAACAGGTTAAGTCATTTTACAGAGTCTTTCCAAGACAAAAACTATAAAATTCATTCCATTTAACTCAAAACCAAGCACCATCAATTATTTACTTCATCATTTAATAAAGTATGACAGAAAAACTTCAGGAAGGAGTGTGTATTATGTTGATGCCACTGTTTTTTGTTTTATTAACAATGTCATGTTTACTTTTGTCTTCTAAATCCCATTTATAAAATAAGCATTAGGAATTATACAAATATGTCAATAAACGTACGTCATAGCTTTCAATATAAGTTTCGAAAAAAGTATTAACAATTGATAAATATTGAGTGAAATCCTTTCTACACATTCAAAAAGCATATGTCAGTAAAAAATGACATTACATACTCCAGTGACCACTCACAAGTGTAAATAATCTCAAGGGTTATTCACTTGGGCAAAACAGAATGTGATCACTCATGACTTCTGGCAGCTGGCTATCAACTGAAGCCTGTCAGGTGATAGAAGTTAATGGTGTATGTTGTGCTTCTCATCCAAGCTCCTGGCTTATTCATTCTTTTGTATTTGTACTCATGTATCCTGCCAACTAAGAGCACAACACTGTAAAGAGGGAAAGCTTGTGAGCTGATGGTGCCGCAAACCAAGCTCCTGTGTAAAATCTTTCCTGGGCTCTTTCCTGCCATAGAAATTGATTTGTTTTGTTTTTGAGGGCAGAGTATCTTCACAAGAACTTCTCCTAGGCTACTTCTAAAATGGTAGAGAACCCTTCATATGATACAAGACTTTAACAAATGGAATGTGCTGTTTTTTCACATTATGCTACTTGAATGACCCTGCATTAATAATATAATTTCATTTATGGGCCGGATGCAGTGGCTCACACCTGCAATCCCAGCACTTTCGGAGGCCGAGGTGGGTGGATCATGAGGTCAGGAGTTTGAGACCAGCCTGGCCAAAACCCCCATCTCTACTAAAATACAAAAATTAGCCGGGCGTGGTGGCAGGAGCCTGTAATCCCAGTTACTTGGGAGGCTGAGGCAGGAGAATCACTTGAACCCGGGAGTCAGATGTTGTGGTGAACTGAGATCATGCCATTAGACTCCAGCCTGGGCAACAAGAGTAAAACTCCATCTCAAAAATAAATAATAATTAATTTCATTTCTAGGATACATTTATAATTAATGTACTAACTTAGTGACTCTCTAGCTATTCTGACCAATAGTTATGCTGTAGGTTTAAATGAATGTAATGAATTGCTATTAATTTAAAAATAGTGTAGAAATGTACAAAAGCATCTACCTTTAATCTTGCTTCAATAATCTTTGTAAGGGTAAGACAGTCTCCATGAAAACCGCTGCATCCAATCACTGTTTTGTCTGTTCTGTAAAAAGCACATTTCAGAAAACTGAGCCAGTTAGATAGAGTAAAACATATCTTGGGCAATTTTAAATTTAAAACTCCTATTCCTACTATTCCCTAAATGGTAATGGGACAAGCAGCCACCCTTCGGTGGTGGGGTGCGGACGTCTGTACTCCTATGTCTCACTCCTTATTCCAGATAGGTGGATCAAAGACTTTAAAAACTATGAATGGACTAAATAAATCACGGGTGAATTTTTTTTTACTATCCTGGGCTGGGGAAGGTAGGTAGGTTGATTGATTGAATTTTGAGACAGTTTTGCTCATTGCCCAGGCTGGAGTGCAATGGCACAATCTTGGCTCACTGCAACCTCCACCTCCCAGGTTCAAGCAATTCTCCTGCCTCAGCTTCCCAAGTACCTGGGATTACAGGCACCTGCCACCAAGCCCAGATAATTTTTGTATTTTTAGTAGAGATGGGGTTTCACTATGCTGGCCAGGCTGGTCTCTCCAGCACTTTGAGATTAGAATCGTGAGCCACCATGTCCAGCCTGGGGAAGGTAGATTTAAACATGACACAATCCAAGGGCTACACAGAAAGATTTCATAAATTTGACTCCATAAAAAGTTAAAACTTCTACAGAGAAATTTACGAATAGCCTTTTAAAACCCTAACAAAATATACTGGTAGCATCTACTACCAAAGTTTAATTTCGATTCTACAAAGAGTTCTTATAAATCAGAAAAGCAGTAATAACATAATGGAAAGATGGACTCTATGAATATTCTATAAACAGACTAGTCACAGAAAGAAGAGACATTAAGTCAACATAAACATAAGAGCCTCTATGTTGCTCAGAAATCCAAATCTAAAAAAGAGACTATTTCAACCAATTATACTGGCTAATAATGCCTAACTAAATGCTGGTGAGGTTGTGGAAACAATATAAACTGATCAACTTGTTAGATGAGCAACTTGGCAGTATATTAAAAATTTAAATGCAAACCACTTTCACTAATTCTATTGCTAGAAATCCAGCTTTGTCAGTATCTTAACACAAATATGCAAAGGGATGCTCTAGATTCACCAGCGAGTATACATTTTAAAAGCGCCCCCAAATGAAACAAAACCTAAATGTCCATCTGTATGGAACTGATAAATTTTGGTACAGATACACAAATTCAACCTTGTATTTCAAAAATTAATTCCCAGATCTTGATATGAATCTATAAAGAAACCTAAACAATGTTTCGAAGAGGCTACCTTTAGTCTTGCTTCAATAATCCATGAAAACGGCTACTTACTTTTGGAAACTTACGAATGACTCACACAAACCATACTCTTCCTACTGGGAGAGCAGCTGACACCTCTGGGGTCATCACTACCATCACCTGATCTAACCCTACCACCAACCTCACTGCACTGAGGTAAAGACCTCCAATTCCCTAGAAGGCTTTACTGCCTTTACTAACAAGATTGGTTGACAATACCAACAGGGAAAAATCTTAGAATTTCAACATCCTTCCCCAAATATCCAGGTGCATCAAAGAAATGGGAGTTTTCATGCAAAGAACAGAGGCTCAAACAGGTTTGGAAGAGGCAAGCTTGGTAATAGGTCAGCCCCACAGGACATGGGATGAGGAATATAAACAAGCATTCATTAATGTTGCATTGTTCCTGTTCTCTATCTCTATACCTGACTTGTTTCCATTAAAAAAAAAGGGGAGGGGCTCACTTAAGCAGCAAACATAACTAAAGCATTACGAAGATGAGTAAAAACTAGTACAAGGGTGGTATCCATAAAGTTATGTTTTAAAATCTTATTCCTCATATTTACTCCTTTCAAGTTGTACAAGTGTCATCCTTGAGGAGAAAAAAGGTAACACCAGAGCATTATAAACAGAAAGCAGAAAGGGAGTATCAAAAGATGGACGTGGACAGAGAGAGAACTGGGAAGATGAAGACAAACTTCATTGCTTTTTTTGTTTAAGATGTGGGCCATCCCTGGGACCAGGAAAGAAAACAGATCTTTACTTACTCCCTACACAAGGAGGGCCTGTCCAAAGGACCTAAACCTCGTAAATCGCATTCCTATTACAATTCAAGTTTAACAGGCTTTTGTAATTAACCCAGGAATTCATGACCATTTATAAGCATTTCCAAAACTGTTAAAAATCACTGCTAATCTGCAACATGTATTTAGGTAATTTGTGCAGGCTCTGTTTTTTAAGTTTTGGCTTTATTTTCATGTTTGAGGAAAAATACAGCTAGTCTATTGAAACTGAGCTGTGGATATAATTGCTTCGGATATATCTAAGATGAATGTTTCAGGTTAAAAAAAGTGTGGGAAGGCAGACTTAAAAAAACAAAACACCATTTAATGGATTAATGGTGCCATGGTTTGAATGTGACCTTCAAAACTCATGTGGAAATTTAATTGCCACTGTGAAAGTACTGGGAGTTGGGAACAGGTGTTTAGGTCCTGAGGGCTCAGCCCTCAGGAATGGACATTATCAAGAGTGGGTTTGCACTCATTTGCTCTCTCCTTTCTCTCTCTGTCCTTACACCATGTTAAGACACAGCAGGAAAGCCCTCACCAGATGCCAGTCCCTCAATCTTGGACTTCCCAGCCTCTAGAACTGTAAATAAGTATATTTCTGTTCATTGTAAGTTATGTAGTCTATGGCCTTCTGTTACAGCAGCATAAAATGGACTAAGACAAATGTGGATGGAAAAAGTGATACAAAGTAATTACACCTCGGTCTTAACAAACAATAAGACCTAGGTGAGGGCATATGGGTTTTCATTATGAAACTCTCTTTTGTTTTATATATGAAATTTTTCACAGTAAAATGCTGGGGTGAACACATTTAGGTTACAGAAAGGGCAGTTGGGACCCTGAATATGGTAAATGTTTAGACTGCACATTGAATTATTAGGAAACATTAACTTAGAAAATGGTTTTCTAATAAAATTGCTCCCAAAAGCAACCTAAAAACTCATGAAATCAATCATGTAGAAGTAGAAACTCTCAAAGCATTAAATCATTACAAAGGCATTGTGAAGTGTCTTTAGAAATATTTACTTACAATTTGTAACATTTGGGGCTATCCCGGGTATGAATTGAAAACCCTTCACTCAATCGAGTATCCGAAGCAACAATTGAAAAATCTTCTCCAGCAATTGCCAATACAGTACTGAGGAAAAAAGACCAAAAAAAATTAATTCTCCAGAGTGGCAATCCTATTTCTACAAATAAAAGAATGCTCCATAGCATATAATGGGATAAAATACTCTAGGTGTGAACAAAAATAGGATTTGAATGGGAAGAGGAAAGATGAGGGGGAAGAGAATGAACCCCTGGCTACAAGTTGTCTGGAAAAAAAATTATTAACAAGCCTAAATCAGGGCATTGTTGGCAGGAAGTAACAGAAAAGCCAATGAATTATCATCACCAACACATTAAATACTTACTCGTGCAAGGTACTAATACAGAACAACTAAATGCTACATTTGTTCCCCTGATGATCAGGTACAAACAGCGGTACTACAACGCAAGCTCTGTGAGTTTACAGAAGATGGGATCCTTTTTTTGATTTTTTTATATCCAAGTCCTTATATAATGCCTATTTCTTTATACTCAAGTCCTTATATAACAAACAAATAGGCAAACAGTAATATTTTCCCTCTGCGGCTGTACCATTTGACAGCTTATCAAAGAGACTTACAGTATGAATTTCAAAAGCAGACTGCCTTGGTTCTAATTCTGGCTTTCCCATTTAGAAGGTATGAGGCTGTGGGTAAGTTACTTCTCAGAGCCTCAATTTCATCATATATACAACAGAGATCATATCAGTTGTTACCTCATTAGGGTGTTCAAAGAATCAAATATGTAAAGCCCTTACTGCAGTGCCTGACTTGTAACTGGTCCTCTAGTAAGTGTTAGCTATGACTGCTGTGGCACTAGAATATGATTAATCACTTGGGCTCTGGAATTACATTTAGACAGAGACCCATCTTGCTATTACTAGGTATGTCATCTTGGGCAAATTCTCCAAATTCAAGTTGATGGTAACAGTACCTGTGTCACAAGGTGTGTATATTTGGGTGTGTATATCTTAATGTACAAAACTTGATTGGTAACTATAACCACTGCTTCAATGCAGTAGTGGAAATTAAGGCATGGTGTCTCACAGACATAAGGACTCAGAAAACTTTAGCCACTATCTTTACTGAGGTGGGATTTGTGTTAAAGCTCTCACATAGAAAATGACGGTATTCCAGGTAAAATAAACAGAAAGTAAAGGCAAACAGGTAATAATTCAAAGAGTACATACATTCAAGCAACTCATTCAGGTGGCCCTTTTTGCGTAAGCACATGTAGTAAGGTTTATGTGATGGACAGTGTTCTTACTGTAGAAAATCCCAAATGCCAAGCTAAAGATTTTGGAATTTTAGCAAGGTATCATGAAGGTTTTCTGAGAAAGAATGATCTGTAGTTGTAACTACTCAGGAGGCTGAGGAGGGAGGACTGCTTGAGCCCAGGTGTTCAAGGCTGCAGTGAGCTATGACGGTACCTGGCATTAGAGTGAGACCTAGTCTTTAAAAAAAGAAAGAGAGAGAGAAAAAAGTCCCATTTACAAAGTGGGGTTTTAGGAAGACTATTCTGACAATACATAATTATGAAATGGGATGGAAATATTGTTCTACTACTACTACACAATGGTAAGGTAGCAGGTGAACAAGGAACGAACAGGTAAATCCAAAATCATCACAAATACACAAAATAGACAAGTTTTTATATCTACTTAAATGTGTTAGGAACTGGGAAAACCAATTATAACATCCAAGATTTAGAACTTATATGAGCAGAATGATGGCATAATTATAAGAAGTATTTTAAAGATGGAGAGGAGGCTGGGCACAGTGGCTCATGCCTGTAATCCCAGCACTTTGGGAGGCTGAGTCAGGCGAATTTCCTGCGTTTGAATTTGCCTGAATTCAAGAGTTTGAGACCAGCCTGGCCAACACGGCGAAACCCCTCTCTACTAAAAATAGAAAAGATTAGCCAGGTGTGATGGAGGGTGCCTGCAATCCCAGCTACTCAGGAGGCTGAGGCAGGAGAATCGCTTGCATTCGGGAGACGGAGGTTGCAGTGAGCCGAGACTGTGCCACTGCACTCAAGGCTGGGCTACAGAGTGAGATTCCAACTCAAAAAATAAATAAATAAATAAATAAATAAAAATAAAGGAGGAGAGGAGATTGAGAGGAATAATTAGCTTGCTTTTTGTTTTGTTACCTGTCTTGATTTACCATGAGAACAGAAAAACCCGTTAGAAATGCTTTACTGGCCAGGCATGGTGGCTCATGCCTGTAATTTCAACACTCTGGGAGGCCGAGGTGGGCGGATCACCTGAGATCGAGTTCAAGACCAGCCTGGCCAACATGGTGAAACCCTGTCTTCATAAAAATGAATGAATGAATAACTAAATAAATAAAAAGAAATGTTTTACTGAAGAAGCCAGAATCGAGGGACTCATGAGAGGCAGAACTAAAAAATCAGATTTGGGATTAATCCTCCCAGGAATGAGACATTAAGAGTGCTGAGTGATAAAGCGGCTAATGATTTGTTTAACTACATCTAAAGAGAGTAGAAAAAAAGAACTAGGCCTCATTTTGTGGAAGCAAAGACTACCTGAGAGCCAGCTGCAAAAAACAAGAAAGAAAAAGAACAAACGCTAAGGAAAAGTAATCAGAAAGTTCTAAGTAACTTTTAGGGCAGTAATGGTTTAAACCGAATTACAAGGGATTAAAAAGTGAGTAATGAGTAGGGCATACTGACACTGAAAATTCTTATTTATGGGAAATAGTCTTACAAAATGGGTCCAATAACCCTCCCTACAATATACAACTTAATGAGTCATCACAGGAAGTGTTAGAGGATTAAGATGACGGATTACAATTTACAAAATACATCTCTCATGTTTCTCACCAAAAACTATGAAGCTGCTAAGGAAGATAAGGAAATTTAGGTTCAAGAAGTTCAGAAGTACCCGAAGACCACACTGTCCTTTAGTGGCAGAACCAAGGCTAAAATCAGTCTTTCCTTATCTATCACACTCCAAAAACGTGCATTAATATTTGAAATTTATGAGGGAGCAATTAATATTTTTGCTTTTTAAAATTTTTTTCTAAGTTTTTTTTTTTGTAGAGATGGGGCTGGTCTTCAACTCCTGGCCTCAAGAGATGATCCTCCTGTCTTGGCTTCCCGAAGTGCTGGGATTACAGGGGCGAGCCATGGTGCCCAGCCAATATTTTTGATTTTCTTAAAGAACCATCGGTTCTAAATTGAGTGTTTATATTTTAATATACTAAGCTTGATTGATAACTATAACCACTGCTTAAATTTACAGCTCTTCCCTGTCAAGAGTCTTAAACAGAGCATCTTTCTGTAACTCTAAATCTCTGGTGTACCACCACGGAAAACTGTATTACTCAAGATAAAGCTGGTAATTAAAATAAAACCCAAAACTTGAACATGCAAGAACACACATATTACAAGGTCCATCTTCTATTTTTTTTCCTGAACTTAAGCTAAACGTTAAAAAAAAAGCACTTATCTACGAAATTGTTTGCTCAATCAATCCCACCTTCTATTTGAAATAAAAGACAATGACTAAACTGCACAATTAGAAATAACAGAAGTCAGGCAGCTACAATTAGACGTTCGGCTACCGACACAACTATGCGCCTAACAGCACAGACCAAACAATCCTAACCTTTAAGTTTCAGACGCTAGACCTCTATCCTCGCCTGCCGGCTTAAGAATCGTGTTCAGACTCTACGGAAATCTAAGATAGTTTTAAAGGTCCTCCACACGGGCAGAAGCTGTTTACCGTCTTACAGCAGCAAGGAGCATGGAGGGGCGGTCCATACAAAGACCCAGATAACCAGGCTGTAATGGGAAACCCTAAAATCCAAGGCTGTATTGCAATCACCAAGAACACTCGAGCAAAGCGAGCCTAAACGGGGAAACAGCGCAAGAGAGGACGGCAGGAGGACCGGCCTCGTGCGGACCCACTCAGCTCGGGGTTCTGAGGCCTGCGGGGGACCTGGGCAGCGCCTTCGCGGCGGTGACCCCCAAACAGGCTTCAGCAGATGGGGGGGGGCGAAAGTGAAAGCGGCGGCTCTCCAGGGTTTTTACCCTCCGTTGAAAGCGTAGGGCGAAAATCGTAGCTGCAGAGGGCCCGCAGCTCTGTGCGGCTCCATTCCCAGCTCTCTGCCAGGACCCGAACACATGGCTGTGGAGGACAACATCGCACCGAAGCGCCCGCAACACCGGCCTGTACCCCTGCTGTCTCACGGCGAGATGGCGGCCCTGACCGGACGTTACGCCACTTCCGGCTTTCCTGTAGCTCTCTCCCGGCCTCTCTATCTCGCACTAGTCGTTGCTCCTGGAGGGCCGCCCTGCTGCTAGTCCCTTTCATAGTTGGGTCCTGCCCATTACCAGAAAGATATTAAGGTTTTTGTTTTTTGTTTTTCCCCCGAAGAAAACATTGGAATTCACCCATATGGACAAAATTTTAAAAGTCTGACCATACAAAAATTTGCCAAAACTGTGGAGCAACGGCAACTGCAATAATGGTAACAGCGTAAATTGTCCTGGCCAATACAAAATGTATGTACCATTTCCTATCCTTAAAGAGCGCACAACCTCACTGATAATAGAAAGTACAAAGGAAACAAGCGGTATAATATATGATTCCGCCAAAACGAACTACAGAAGGTAAAACAAAGGCGTGCTCAAGTCGCACTAGGAAACAACTGCGGATCGAGTCTTTGACCACAGTGCCTGAAACGGCTTGTGTTGTGCTTAGTGTTCCTACTCATTCTACACGCTTGAAGATCAGCTAGCGTGGTTGCTGACACGTAAGGAGCACGCGCTTACTGGGTGCCAGGCACTGCTCTGGCATTGACTGCCAATCTCCAGACAGCCCAAAGTTAAGCACGAGTATCATCGTTATTCAGTTTTACAGAAGAAACTGCGGGGGAGAAGTCAGGGAACTCGCCAAAGGTACACACACACACACACACACACACACACAGGGAACTCGCCAAAGGTACACACACACACACACACACACACCCCATTTAAAAACTGATCTTTCCTATGTGCAGCAGGTAACGCCTCTGTCCATCAGGTAACACACACACACACACACACACACACACACACACCCCATTTAAAAATTGATCTTTCCTATGTCCAGCAGGTAACGCCTCTAGTTGCTTGAAACAACACACACACACACACACCTTTCCTATGCTTGAAACAACACACACACACACACACTCAGGGAACTCGCCAAAGGTACACACACACACCCCATTTAAAAATTGATCTTTCCGGCCGGGCGCGGTGGCTCAAGCCTGTAATCCCAGCACTTTGGGAGGCCGAGGCGGGTGGATCATGAGGTCAAGAGATCGAGACCATCCTGGTCAACATGGTGAAACCCCGTCTCTACTCAAAATACAAAAAATTAGCTGGGCATGGTGGCGCGCGCCTGTAATCCTAGCTACTCGGGAGGCTGAGGCAGGAGAATTGCCTGAACCCAGGAGGCGGAGGTTGCGGTGAGCGGAGATCCGGTCATTGCACTCCAGCCTGGGTAACAAGAGCGAAACTCTGTCTCAAAAAAAAAAAAAAAATTGATCTTTCCTATGTCCAGCAGGTAACGCCTCTAGTTGCTTCACACACACACACACACACACACACACTGATCTTTCCTAAGTCCAGCACACACACACACACACACACACACACACACACACACTCTCACACACTCTGATCTTTCCTAAGTCCAGCAAGGGCCAATTAGAGTCGGCGGCGGTGTCTGATCTTTCCTAAGTCCAGCGCGCGCGCGCACACACACACACACACACACACACACACACACACACACTCTGATCTTTCCTAAGTCCAGCAAGGGCCAATTAGAGACGGCGGCGGTGCGGCGGCCCAGTCCCGGAACTACTCAAGAGCTTCGCCCCTCCTTCCCTCAAACTCCACGCCTACGGAAACACCGGAAGTGAGCAAGTGCCCACACTTCGCATGGCCACGACCCCAGTGAGAACAACTCGCTGAAGCCGAGCGCAGAACTGGCGGAAGTGACGTTATCAACGCGCGCCTGGAGTTCAGTGGGGTCGGGCAGGGTCGCTGTGGCGGGCGCCTGGGCCGCCGGCTGTTTAACTTGGTTTCCGCGGGCTCATGGTGATTTCTGCAGTGACCCAGGTAACAGCTTGTTCTCTTTTCTGAGGGTTCGGGCGGAGGCGACCACTGCATTGAGGCCTGGGGGCGATGGTGGGGAAGAGACAAGGAATTGGCGCGCGCAGGCCCTGCAGGGGACGTTCCTCCCGCTCGTGCTGCCGCCGTTCCGGCCCGTAACGGCCACTCGGCCGCCGCTCTCGCCTGGTGCCCTATTCTGCTGTGGTTCGCAAGCGGCTTCCCGTTAGACGAGCGTGGGGCGCAGGGTACTGGCGGGCTCGGCGGCGGCGGGCGGGACAGGACAGTCTCTTGCATCGAAGACACGAAGTTTATTGTGCCCCGGCCTGCCACCCGCTTCTTCTCCATGTTTGAAGGCAGATTCACTACGGTCTGTGCCCGCCTATTTTGCTACCAACATTGAGACTTAAATACTTTGTCAGAAGCCTGAGACAGCGCACACAGTAGCGCTTAGGATATACTACACATCCCTTTGTTTACAGGGTCTCCCATCTCTCGGTTCAGGCCGTCATGGTTTTCCAAATCTCTAGGTAGGCTTTTCTATGAAAAGACTATGCTTCATTTGGATATACAGACACTAGAAGGCTATGCAGAGTTAGATTGCCTCCAAAAATATCGAATTTGATGTTTCAATTTCGAAGAGATGAAGATACCCAGCAAACAACTCTTTTCTATGGATAAATTAGTGCAGTAATCACTGTGCGGTTTCTTCTGTAGACTTATGTGCAAAAAGTGATAAGAGCCTACCAATATTTGCTGTCTCATCTCCTGTAGTGACCTACACAGTCATGCTAAGCTTGTCACCTTCATACTGCATGCCTTTTCAATGTTATCTCGTTTATCTGAAGCCCTGATCTGTAAATTCCTATTCACCTTGTGAGACCCAAGTTAGATGGTCCTTGTTTTGTGAAAACACTGCCCCTCTTCATAGTAATCGGCTGTTAGTCTATATGTGTTCTCTTCCAGGGGCATATATGCACTCATTCATGATCACATGCTGTATTCCAGGCATAGTGCTAGATGCAGAGATTACAAAGACTGGTTTCTACATTCAAGAAACTTAGCTTAGGGCACATCTGCTATTATACTATGTTTTATAGTAATGATTGGCATACCCTTCATATTGAACACTTTGATGCCAAGGACTATAACCTCCTAATCTCTACATCCTCATCTCCATCACTTCTGTTATTGTTATTATACAATAACTGTCAAAAAGTATAATTTTAAAGCATCTCTGATATTTTTATTTTCAGAAGCAGAGTTCGCTTGCTTTCTTTTTTGGTCATTTTTTCAGTGATGAGTATGTAGGATACAGAGTCTTTGGGAGCCTTAGCCCTTTCAGTCAAAGCGATCCTCAGAATCTTTCATTCATTCAGCAAATATCTGAGTGTCTATTCTGTACCAGCACATGCTTGAAGTGCATGTGCCTGAAGGGTCTTCGGACATACAATTTGTAACTTCGAGACCTGAAGTTCTGTGTGAGAATATGTTGTTATTATAAACTCATTTCAGATATGTAGTGAGTAAGGAGATGATGATTTAAGAAAAGCCAGATAACAGGCGCAGTTGGCATTAATGTGTTCCAAAGAGGTAAGGTTATTTACAAAAATGCAGTGTTTTATCTTTGTGCAGCTTTTTTTTTTTAGTTTTATTATAGTAGGAGCTCAATAACTGATCACTCTGAAGTATAGTTACTTAATTTTTTGCCCAAGACATTATAGGGGATATAAAATTGGAATAAAGATCTGAACTTTGCTTAACAGTGCTGTATATACAATGCTTAACAAAAACTCTGCTGTGATATTACAGTTTGCTTAGGAATTAGTTTTCTCTCAGTATTTTTCCTCAAAAGTTTTCGATGCTGGTTATAACACCTTGATTTTGAACATTATCAGAGTATTTAAATGTGTAACAAAATGACTTTTGTTTTGTTGGCGATTTTACTTGCAACCACAGGAAACGTGGAAGGAGTAAGACTTTAGGATTATAAGGCAAAAGACAATGTATTCCAAAATAGCTTCATTGGTTTTCTTGTTTGTGTTTTGTATAGCCATGGAACTGGCTTATAGGACTGTACAGGTTACCTGAATCCTTACATTAAACTTCAGGCTTTTTTTCCAAAGCAGCATCACTGTCTCTTGGTGTGTGAAGATAACCGAAGGAATTGAGGAAGTTGCTGAGAAGAGTGTGCTGGAGATGCGCTAGGAAAAAATTGGATGGTGAGACAAGTTCCAGCCCAAGGGTTTCTGGTTTGCCAAGAAGAAAGTGAACATCATGGATCAGAACAACAGCCTGCCACCTTACGCTCAGGGCTTGGCCTCCCCTCAGGTAATACAGCAGGAGGGAGAGAATGAGAACAGGGAGGGCAGAAATCTATACTTCAAGAGATGGTATCAAAGGGAAGGAAGGGTATTTAATGATCTGGTTTTGAAAATGATTATATATATGTTTTTAAGCCTTATTTTGTTGAAACGTTCTGTTAGGCTTTGAATTGGCACAATAGTGTTTTATTTGGGGAGTCTGTTTGGAAGCTAAATTAAATATTTGTTTATAAAACATTAATCTTTTGATAAACACTTACGAGAATGTTCCAAATGATTATATAGGTTCTTTGATTTTGAAAATCACCCTCACCAAATTATTTTCTAGTTTTATTTTTCCCTTTTTACATTTCAGGCTCTCAACCACCCATCTACTTTAATAATTTTTCTGGCTAGGAGTGGTGGCTCACGCCTGTAATTCCAGCACTTCGGGAGGCCAAGGTGGGCAGATCACCTGAGGTCAGGAGTTCGAGACCAGCCTGTTGAAACCCCATCTTTACTAAATATGCAAAAATTAGTCAGGTGTGTTGGCGGGTGCCTGTAATCCCAGCTACTCAGGAGGCTGAGGCAAGAATAATTGCTTAAACCTGGGAGGCGAAGGTTGTAGTGAGCAGTGATCGTGCCACTACACTCTAGCCTGGGGAACAGAGCAAGACTCGGTCTGAAAAAAAAAATCAGTAACTTCTGTTCAAATATAATTTGCATACAATAAAAATATTAATTTTAAATGTCAGTTGTTTTGATAATTGTATGTACCTGTGTAAGTTATGGAACATTTCAATTACCTTAGAAAGTCCCTTCTTCCCCTTTATAGTCACTTTGTTGGCCCCAGGCAACTACTGAATCTGCTTTTCAACGCTAAAGACTAGTTTTATCTATTCTAGAATTTCTTATAGATGGAATCATACAGTGTATGCTTTTTTGTGTATGTATGAGTTCCTAGCCCAGTATACTGTTTGTATATCAGCAGTTAATCCATTTGTATAGCCAAATAGCTCGCCATTGTTTGGATGTTCCACACATCCATTCTCCAGTTGCTCACATTTGAGGTCTTTCCAGTATGGAGCTATTATGAATAAAAGCACTATAAATATTTGTGTAGACTTTGAATTCACTGTTATTATTTCTCATGGGTAAATACTTAGGAGTAAGATTGCTAGGTCCTTTATCAGTGTATGTATAACTTTATAAGAAACTGCCAGACTGTTTTCTGAAGTGGCTATAGTGTTTTGCAGAATAAAAGAATTTTAGTTGCTCCACATCCTCATCAACACTTTGTGCTGTCAGTCTTTTTTTTTTTTTTGAGGCGGAGTTTCGCTATTGTTAACCCAGGCTGGAGTGCAATGGCGCGATCTCGGCTCACCGCAACCTCCGCCTCCTGGGTTCAGGCAATTCTCCTGCCTCAGCCTCCTGAGTAGCTGGGATTACAGGCACGCGTCACCATGCCCAGCTAATTTTTTGTATCTTTAGTAGAGACGGGGTTTCATCATGTTGACCTGGATGGTCTCGATCTTTTGACCTCGTGATCCACCCGCCTCGGCCTCCCAAAGTGCTGGGATTACAGGCTTGAGCCACCGCGCCCGGCCGTCAGTCTTTACTTTTACTTTTACTCTAGTGATTGCTTAGAGTATTTTACTGTGGTTTTGATTTTTATTTGCCTGATTACTAATGTTCCCGAGCACCTTGGCAAGTACTTATCAACCACTCACACACAGGCCCACCTCACTTTACTGCACTTCACATTATTGCATGTTTGACAAATTGAAGGTTGTGGTAAACCTGTACCCAGCGAATCTGTTGTTGGCATTATTTTTCTAACAGCATGTCTTGGTGTTAGATTTTGGTAATTGTTGCAGGATTTCAAACTTTTTCGTTATTATTTGTTATTGTTATCAGATGTTCTCTTTTCTCTTTCTCTTTCTCTCTCTCTCTTTTTATTCTTTTTTTTTTTTTTGGCAGACAGACTTACTCTGTCACCCAGGCTGGAATGCAGTGGTGCAGTCTCAGCTCACTGTAACCTCCACCTCCTGAGTTCAAGCGATTCTTGTGCCTCAGCCTCCTGAGTAGCTGGAATTACAGGCATGCGCCACCACACCCAGCCAAATTGTGTATTTTTAGTGGAGATGGGGTTTCACTGTGTTAGCTAGGCTTGTCTTGAACTACTGGCTGCAAGTGATTCACCCACCTTGCCCTCCCAGAGTGTTGGGATTATAGGCATGAGCCACTGCACCCAGCCAGACCTTTTCATTATTATCTGTTATTGTGATCAGTGATCTTTGATGTTACTATTAGAATTATTTTTGAATGCCATAAACTGCGCCCATACAATACAGGAACTTAATTGACAAATGTCTATGATCTGACCAGCCATTCCCCCATCTCTCCCTCTCCTTGGTCCTCCTTATTCCCTGAGATACAACAATATGAAAATTAGGCTAATTAATAACTTTACATGACCTTTAATTAAGTGTTCAGGTGAATGGAAGAGCTGACATCACTCATTTTAAATCACAAGCTAGAAATGATTATGCTTAGTGAGGAAGGCATATTGAAAGTTGAGATAGGCTGAAAGCTAGGCCTCTTGTGCCAAATAGTTAGCCAAGTTGTGAATACAAGGGAAAAGTTCTTAAAGGAAATTAAAAGTGCTACTCCAATAAACTCACAAATGATAAGAAAGCAAAACAGCCTTATTGCTTATATTGAGAAAGTGTCAGTAGTCTGGATCGAAGATCATACCACCCACAATATTCTCTTAAGCCAGTGTAATCCAGAGCAAGGCCTTAACTCTCTTCAATTCTGTAAGGGCTGAGAGAGGAGAGGAAGCGGTAGAAGAAAATTTTGAAGCTAGCAGAGGTTTTTTCATGAGCTTTAAGGAAAGAAGCTGTCTCTACAACATAAAAATGCAACATGAAGCAGCAAGTTATATGGAAGAACTAGCTGAGATAATTGATGCAGGTGACTATACTAAGTACGAGTTGTTTTTTTTTTTTTGAGACGGAGTTTTGCTCGTTACCCAGGCTGGAGTGCAATGGCATGATCTCGGCTCACCGCAACCTCCGCTTCTTGGGTTCAGGCAATTCTCCTGCCTCAGCCTCGTGAGTAGCTGGGATTACAGGCATGCGCCACCATGCCCAGCTAATTTTTTGTATCTTTAGTAGAGACGGGGTTTCACCATTTCGACCAGGATGGTCTCGATCTTTTGACCTCATGATCCACCCGCCTCAGCCTCCCAACGTGCTGGGATTACAGGCGTGAGCCACTGCGCCCGGCCAAGTAACAGATTTTTAATGTAGATGAAACAACCTTCTACTGGAAGAAGATGCTATCTAGGACTTCTGTAGCTAGAGAGGAGAAATCAATGCTTAGCTTCAAAGCTTCAGAGGATTGGCTGACTGTAGTTACGAGCTAATACAGCTGGTGACTTTAAGTTGAGGCCCGTGCTGTTTACCATTCTAAACTCATAGGGCTCTTAAAAATTATGCTGTATCTACTCTGCCTGTTCTCAGTAAACAGAACAACAAAATCTGATGACAGCACGTCTGTTTACAGCATAGTTTACTGAATTTTTTTTTTTTGAGACATAGTTTTGCTCTTGTTACCCAGGCTGGAGTGCAATGGTGCAATCTCGGCTCACCGCAACCTCCGCCTCCTGGGTTCAGGCAATTCTCCTGCCTCAGCCTCCCGAGTAGTTGGGATTATAGGCATGCCCCACCATGCCCAGCTAATTTTTTGTATCTTTAGTAGAGATGAGGTTTCACCATTTCGACCAGGATGGTCTCGATCTCTTGACCTTGTGATCCACCCGCCTCGGCCTCCCAAAGTGCTGGGATTACAGGCATGAGCCACCGTGCCTGGCCGTTTACTGAATATTTTAAGCTCATTAAGACTTACTGCTCAGAAAAAAAGATTCATTTCAAAATATTATTACTCACTAACATGTAACTAGTTGTCCATAAGCTCTGATAGAGAAGAATAAGGGATTAATATTGTTTTCATGCCTGCTTAAATAATATATCCATTCGGCAGCCCATGGATCAAGGAGTAATTTCAACTTTCAGTTCTTACTATTTAAGAAATACAGCTGGGCGTGGTGGCTTATGCTTGTAATCTCAGTACTTTGGGAAGTCCAAGGTGGAAGGATCGCTTGAAGCCAGGAGTTCAAGACCAACCTGGGTAACAAAGCAAGTCCCTAGAGAAAAAACTTTTAAAACTAGCTGGTCATGGAGGCATGCCCCTGTAGACCCAGCTACTTAGAAGGCTGAGGCAGGAGGATCACTGGAGCCCAGAAGTTAAAGGCTACGATGAGCTGGCATCACACCACTGTACTCTGGCCTGGGAAACAGTGATACCCTGTCTCAAAGAAAGGAAGTGGGGAGCGAGGGATATGCTATAGCTGCCATAGATAGTGATTCCTCTGATGGATCTGGGCAAAGTGAATTGAAAACCTTCTGGAAAAGATTCACCATTCTAGGTGCCATTAAGAACATTCGTGATTCACAGGAGGAGGTCAAAATATCAACATGAATAGAAGTTTGGAAGAAGTTTATGCCAGTCCTTGTGGATGACTTTGAGAGGTTCTGGACTTAAGTGTTAGCAGTTACTGCAGCTGTGGTGGAAATAGCAAGTGAAGTAAAATTAGAATTGGATCCTGAAGATGTGACTGAATTGCTGCAATGTTTTGATAAAACCTGAACAGATGAGGAGTTGCTTCTTGTGAATGAGAAAAGAAAGTGGTTTCTTGAGATGGAATTGACTCTCGGTGAAGAGGATGTGAGCATTGTTGAACTGATGACAAAGGATTTAGAATATTACATAAACTTAGTTGATAAAGCAGCAGTAGGGTTTGAGAGGATTGACTCCAACTAAGTTCTAGTGTGGGTAAAATGTTGTCAAACAGCATCATATGCTACAGAGACATCTTTAGTGAAAGGAAGAATCTGTGGCAAACTTCATCAGTCTTATTTTAAGAAATTGCCACAGCTACCACCCTGATCAGTCAACAGCCATCAACACTGAAGCAAGACCCTCTGTCAGCAAAATGATTATGACTTGCTAGAGGCTCACATGATCGTTAGCATTTTTAGCAATACGGCATTTTTAAATTAAGGTATATACATATTTTTAGACATAATGTTATTGCACACTTAATAGACTACAGTATGGTGTAAACATAACTTTTATAGACACTGTGAAACCAAAACTTCATACTGCTTGCTTTATTGAGATGGTCAGGAACCTAAACCATAGTATCTCCAAGGTATGCCTGTATCTTCATTTGTAATATGTCTTTCGCGTTTTTTGCCCTTCTTAATTATTTGTTGATCTTCTTTTATGGAGTTGTCGGAGCTCTTTATTATTCTGTTTACCAGACCTTTCTCAGATGTATGTGTTTCAGGTATTTTTTTTCCCAGTCTGTGGTCTGCCTTTTAATTTTCTCAGCGGTGTCTTTCAAAGAACAGAAGTTTTTAATTTTTCCAAAGCTCAGTTTATCAATTTTTCTTCATGTTTATCCACTATGGGATATTAAAGAAGAAAGCAATGTGTTTAAGAATAGCAGTTTCTTCCCTAATTAATGTTTAACAACCCCATTATTCTCAGAAGGCATCTGCCTTTGCACATCTCACCTGCTGTTCTACCAGGAAAGTTCCACCAACACTTTGCAACAGCTAGCCTAACCTGTTTTTCTCTTTGCTTTCCACAGGGTGCCATGACTCCTGGAATCCCAATCTTTAGTCCAATGATGCCTTATGGCACTGGACTGACCCCACAGCCTATTCAGAACACCAATAGTCTGTCTATTTTGGAAGAGCAACAAAGGCAGCAGCAGCAGCAGCAGCAGCAACAACAGCAGCAGCAACAACAGCAGCAACAGCAGCAGGCAGTGGCAGCCGCAGCCGTTCAGCAGTCAACATCCCAGCAGGCAACGTCCCAGCAGGCGACACAGGGAACCTCAGGCCAGGCACCACAGCTCTTCCACTCACAGCCTCTCACAACTGCACCCTTGCCAGGCACCACTCCACTGTATCCCTCCCCTGTGACCCCCATGACCCCCATCACTCCTGCCACACCAGCTTCTGAGAGCTCTGGGATTGTACCGCAGCTGCAGTGAGTACTTGTTGTTTTATATCTCCTCCCCCTTAGGCGTCCCTTTGAGTTGTGTTCCTGCTCTGTTTTTAGATGGATCCTTCTATTAAGGGAGTGGCACTGATGGCAATTGTGTATCAAATTGCCTTATCTCACACTTGGGAAAGGGAGCAAAGCTGTCTTAGTGCCCTCAGTGAAAGGCTCTCTTAACAGGTTCAGAAATGTGGTCATTTGTGTTTGTATACTTGAAACAACAAAATTTAATCTGAATTCCACTGTTATTATAGACATTTCCCTGTATCTGATATCACTGAATCACAGTGTTGTGATTTAGCTTGTGATTTATATCTTCAAAGATATAAATCTTTGAAGGCCTGTGTCCTTCCCACAAAGTGAGAATGACTGTTCTTGTCCTAAATGGATTTTTCTACCTAAATGATGTGGGTTCTATGTGTAACAGGGTACTTGGGGTAGGAAATAATTTCATCTTCCTGAAAAACCAAGCAAGTATTTCCAAATAATCCCAGTCAATAAGAAGAGTATACCTTTTCATTTTAGAAAGCTTATGACCAAATGAAAAGGTTACTTGCAGTCTCTGCATCTCCTCAGTTTTCTTGTACAGATACCTCCCTCCTTCATACTCCCTTTAGATCTAGTATTTCCTATCTGCATTTGTTCACCTTGTAACATGCATGGTTGTAACATCCCCACTTCCTTTCTTTGAGACAGGGTCTCACTGTTTCCCAGGCCAGGGTACAGGGGTGTGATGAAAGCTCATCATGGCCTTTAACTTAGAAGCTATCTCTGATCATTTTTGGAACTAAGTGTGTGTAATTGTGGATGCTGACTTTCACCCACAGACCTGAATCTTGCCTCCACAATTTTGTTTGACCCCACGCACAATTTTAAAAATAATTTTAGTGATTTTAGAGAGAGCCTTGTTAGCTCACCCTTGTCTACACCACTCCCATGTGTCCAGCATGCCTGTCTGACTCCCAGGGATGTTTAAGTTTGCATTTCTGATTTAAATCATAAACAGTTCAGTCAGGTGTTTGTTTCTTGCCAGTGCCTTTGTTCTGATACTCTATAGAGCATCCAGTCATCCACATTCCTGAATTTCCACTATCTACTAAGAGCCCTACTAGTTTGTAATTCAGTGCCCTCTAAATCTTGTAGGATTAAAGGAATTAAGGTAATTATTAAATTATTGAAAATATATGAGAATACATTCAACAACTATGTGACTAAAATCTACTTGATATAGTTCATAAGTGAACAAACACTAAAGGCAGGTGTGTATACAAAGGTGATTCGAAGGAAATAGATGATACAGAAATAAAAACATTGTGTTGATCACCCTAATTGGCTTTACAGTTGTGTATCTTAGATTGCCATTCTCTGTTGAACAAAATTATGAGCCATCAAGTTTTCACAACTATTGCATTTTGAGAGTACAAGAAAAAGAACCAGAAGCAACAGTGAGCTATTTGAACCTATGCATTTGAAATCTGGAATCAATATTCTTGGGATGGTGATTTCCAGGTCTATGCAAGACAGTTTTTGAGCAGTTGATTGCATTCAGAGGGCATTGCCCATTTCAAGTATATATACTTTCGTAAGCTGAAAAATGTATAATGAAAATATGAGTTGGTTGTTTAAATTTTTATTAAAATTTCTAATAAAGTTACTTTTTAGTATATCTTTATCCTTATGTAAGTTATTCATTAATTGATTTAAGAACACTGAAAAATGAAAAGGGTCAGTGGACACAAATGGCTCTATCCTTATTTACTGAGAGTTCCTTAGAAGAGAAAGCAGGGTTTTGCTTTTTTGTTTTCTAAAAACACTTAGCTCTTGTTTTTCCAAAAGATACTTACTTTGAGAGAACTGAGGCAGTTCATGCCTGTTTATCTTCAATATAAATACTGACTTCTTTTAGGAATAGGGTGGTAGTGGTGGCTTTTCAAAGCTCACAGTTGAGAATTGAGTTTGTCTATGAGGAAGGCCAAGGGCGTGGCTCTGGAAACAGATTCAAATCCTGGCTCCACCATTTGGGAGCCATGTGCATCCTGAGCAAGTTGCACTCCCTTTAAGCCTCAGCTTATTTATCCACATGTGGGAATACTAGTAACTACCTCAGTGCATTGTAAGTATTAAGTGGGGTAATCTATATAAAATGCTCAACATGTACGTGATACTTGTTAAACACTTAATAAACGTGAGCAGTTTAAAAAAATTAAAGCCTGGTTGAAATAATCAGATGTCTATGTAATATCTAACATCTCATCCTATGAAAGTTAAGTAATTTAAATAGTCATGTTTTCTTTTTAAATTTCTTACAGAAATATTGTATCCACAGTGAATCTTGGTTGTAAACTTGACCTAAAGACCATTGCACTTCGTGCCCGAAATGCTGAATATAATCCCAAGGTTAGATCTATTTTAATGTATTTTGTTTTTCTTTTTTGTCTTCTCTGCCATGTCTCTATATTTCTAATATATCTCATGCTATGTAACAAATGTCTGTAGATCAGGCTAGGCATAGTGGTTTATGCCTGTAATCCCAGCACTTTGGGAGGCCAAGGAAAGAGAATTGCTTGAGCCTAGGAGTTCAAGACCAGCCCAGGTAACACAGCGAGACCCTGTCTCTTAAAAAAAAATTTTTTTGGCTGGGCTTGGTGGCTCATGACTGTAATCCCAGTACTTTGGGAGGCCGAGGTGGGCAGATCACCTGAGGTTAGGAGTTCAAGACCAGCCTGGCCAACATGGTGAAACCCCGTCTCTACTAAAGATACAGAAATTAGCTGGGCGTGGTGGCATGCGCCTGTAATCCCAGCTACTCAGGAGGCTGAGCATGAGAATCGCCTGAACCTAGGAGGCAGAGGTTGCAGTGAGTGGAGATCATGCCATTGCATTCCAGCCTGGGTGAAAGAATGAGACTGTCTCAAAAACAAAAATCTGTGTATCAAAGATTGTGTTATGCTTCTTTCTTGACACCAACAAAATAAAGATCTAAAGTGAAATGTGCATTGTTTTAAATCTTGGATATTTAGTGAATAGAACAAGTTCATCTCATATTATGAGAATTTATAATGATTTATAAGAATCCTTGGGAATATAGCAGTCTATAAAATAAGCTAAGTTATATATATATGTTTGTGTGTGTATATATATACGTGTACATACATATATACATGTACACATATATGTGTATACACGTGTGTATATATGTATATATATACACGTATATATACACACACATATATACTATATATATGTATATACACACACATATATATATGTATATACACACACATATATACTATATATGTATACACGTGTATACGTATATATATATAGTATCTGGATCATGTGAAGAATTTTGTATATGTATAGGGATGGTGTTTGCTAGCTATAGTAGATAAAGTAATTTGGGTAAACATTAGCTGGACTGAGAGAAATGTTAAGTAATGAACTTAGGGTGCATTTTTAAATCCCTGAAACGTAATGTCTAAGATCTCAAAGATAGCCAAGGGTCTGAAAATCACCTTTTAGCCACTCATAGTGAGTCTGTATGACATGTGGCATTCGAAGAATTAATATTTTATCTATTATAACTGTATTTAGTTAAATACATCACTTTATGACTTTATGATCTTTAGTGAAGTGATATTAGTTATTTAACAAATAAAAATAATAGAGGAGCTGTCATGCCTGTAATCCCAGCACTTTAGGAGGCCGGGGTGGGTAGGCCACAAGGTCAGAAGATAGAGACCATCTGGCTAACATGGTGAAACGCTGTCTCTACTAAAAATATAAAAAATTAGCCAGGCGAGGTGGCACGCTGTAGTCCCAACTACTCAGGAGGCTGAGGCAGGAGAATTGCTTGAACCTGGGAGGCGTACGTTGTAGTGAGTCCAGGTCGCACCATTGCACTCCAGCCTGGGCGACAGAGCGAGACTCCATATAACAACAACAGACAACAACAACAACAACAAAAAATATATATATATATGTGTGTGTGTGTGTGTGTGTATATATATATATGCACATATATATGATATATGTACATATATATATACACATTATATATACATATGTACATATATCAATATATATATATAGTAGAGGAAATTCCGGAAATTCAAAATAACTAGGCTTTTCCTGCGACTTATGTAAACTGCAATATACTGCTAGCATTTTTAGTTGTTGATAAAATCATAGGGAAGACATAGAGCAATTTTTCTTTTTTTTTTTTGAGATGGAGTCTCGCTGTGTCACCCAGACTGTAGTGCAGTGACACAATCTCAGCTCACTACAACTTCCGCCTCCTGAGTTCAAGCAATCCTCTTCCCTCAGCCTCCTGAGTAGCTAGGATTACAGGTATCTACCACCATGCCCAGCTAATTTTTTGTATTTTAGTAGAGATGGGGTTTCATTGTGTTGCCTAGGCTGGCCCCGAACTCCTGACCTCATGATCCACCCGCCTCAGCCTCCCAGAGTGCTGGGATTACAGGCGTGAGCCACTGTGCCCAGCCAACTTAGAGCAGTTTTTAAACTAAAATTGTTAAATGCTGGGCATGGTGGCTCAGACCTGTAATCCCAGCACTTTGCAAGGTCAAGTTGGAAGGAATGCTTGAGTCTGAGAGTTCAAGATGAGCCTGGACAACATAGTTAAGAGCTCGTTTCATTAGAAAATTCAAAAAATTATCTGGGGTTGGTGGCACACACCTGTAGTCCCATCTTGGGAGGCCAAGATGGGGATCTCTTGAGCTCAGGAGTTCAAGGTTGTAGTGAGCCATGATTGCACCACTGCACTCTAGTGTGGGCAACAAAGTGAGACTCTGTCTCTAAAAAAAATAATAATAAAATTGTTAAAGCAATCTAGTTTGTTAAGAGTCATCTTAATTAGAAATATATAGGTTTTATTGTATAATTAAATATGATGTATTAAATAATTTATTTCAAAGTAATTATTTGCTTTTGATCGTGTACCTAATAACTGAGGCCATTAATTCAACCCACAGTTGAAATATTTTCCCCTTAAGTTACTACCTTAGCAAGAAAAAGTTTCTCAAAGAATTAACATGTTTCAAGCATAAAAAGCAGAAAATAAAAGTTAAAACTGGTTTTCTCCCAATTTGCATTTGTATCTGTTTAGCACATTAATATAGTTTCTAAAGACCAATTGGAAGCAGGATTTTACTTCATTACATATTGATATGCTTGTAATATGATTTATTCCATTAAGGTTTGGTTTATTTGCCTCAAAATCCATATTAATAAACCAAAAGTTATTGTTAGAGAAGCTACAGTCATTATAAGCAGCAAATATAAAGTTGAAACAGAGGCACTGGTATTTATTGACAACATAACCAAATTTTGCAAACATTATTTCTTTTGATGGAATGCTCATGTGAAAGAACACACAGATCTTGGTATAACTTACTTAGTAGTCACAATTGATTATTTTCTGTTCCTTATGCAAAGGAATATTTGTTACATGTGATGGTATGCAAATCCTTTACAGATACACAGAAATTCAGGACAAATATTTTGATAACTTGATGTACTACGTCCTTCTAGTTGTGATTTGTCAATGTGTATGTAGTTCTCCTAACAAAATTAAGCAGTTTGGCATGACCTCACTAATGATTCTCTCTGACCATTTTAGCGGTTTGCTGCCGTAATCATGAGGATAAGAGAGCCACGAACCACGGCACTAATTTTCAGTTCTGGGAAAATGGTGTGCACAGGAGCCAAGAGGTAGCCGTAAGAAATTAATTCTTCTAGTCTGTGGGTTATGAACGAAAAGGTGATATCTCATTGTTTTTAGGTTATAGGTTAGTGCTTCAACATGTTATTATTGCTTTCTTATTAAAATGGTTGACTGTGATAATTTTAGATAGCAGTGATTTCATTTTCTTAAAAATTAGATATGGGCCAGGCATGGTGTCTCACACCTGTAATCCCAGGAGGCTGAGGCGGGCAGATCACTTGAGGCCAGGAGTTTGAGACCAGCCAGAACAACATGGTGAAATGCCATCTCTACTAAAAATACAAAAATTAGCCAGGCCTGGTAGTATATGCCTGAAATTCCAGCTACTTGGGAGGCTGAGGCATGAGAGTCTCTTAAATCTGGGAGGCAGAGGTTGCAGTGAGCTGAGATCACACCATTGCACTCCAGCATGGGAGACAGAGCAAGGCTCTGTTTCCAGAAAAAGAAAAAAAAATTAGGTATGATATAATATAACATCTCAACTATTAATAAAGTTCCCTTTATGTAAAAAATGTACTTAACACAAATACATCTTGAAATGGAAGAAAAAAATTGATCAAGAATTATAACATTTCAAAGCTAATGGTCTATGGTCTTTGCAGACTTTGTTGGGCCTGGCAGCTTGACAGCACCACGTATTTTGGCCACAGAAACCTGCCGTCTCACTGGAACTAGCTTTCATTACGAGTGTTTGAGATGTGCAGATCTTAAGGAATACATCCCTCTTATAAAATGTCATTGCCTATATTCTGCATCCGAAGTGATCCTGTCTGAAAGTTAGTGCTCTGGGGCCTTCACTGTTCTAAACGGAGCTCATATACCTGGTAGAAGTCAAAAACTGGGGGGATAGTGACATTAGCTTCATAAATGAACTGAACAAATAAACTAAAACTTTTTGGCCGGGCGTGGTGGCTCACACCTGTAATCCCAGCACTTTGGGAGGCCAAGGCGGGTAGATCACCTGAGGTCAGGAGTTCAAGACCAGCCTGGCCAACATGGTGAAACCCCGTCTCTACTAAAAATACAAAAAATTAGCCAGGTATGGTGGTGGGTGTATGTAATCCCAGCTACACGGGAGGCTGAGGCTGGAGAATCACCTGCACCCAGGAGGCGGAGGGTGCAGTAAGCCGGGATCGTGCTATTGCACTCCAGCCTGGGCAACAGAGCGAGACTCTGTCTCCAAAAAAAAAAAATCTTTTTAAGTGAAAGAGTATTAAAATGTACTTGGAGGTATCAACACATAGAAGGGGGTTGTGGACACTTGCTTTTTCTGAAGTTTGAAATTGTCTTTCAGTGAAGGGGATGCCATTGGCATGGACATTCTGGCTCCTGGTCTCTGAGTTTTTTCAGAAGGCAGGACAAGAATCTGTCTTTGCCTTTCACTTCCCCTTGGCCACAACATGCAGTAGTAACCTCTTTAATTAGGAGCCTTTTTGTTTGCTTGTTTCCCCCTGCATGGAATATCAGAAACTTGGTTTATCAAGGCTGGCTTTTCATGCAGCATTTAGCCCTTTTTGTCCCAGAGCATCTAAAAAACAAATATTATGTATCTAGTTGGATGACTATTTCATCAAGGCAAGAAACCACCAATAAATTTACCTGAAAATTAAAAAGCACAGCATAGATATATATATGGTTAATTTTTATTTATGCCAATATTTTCACATTCCGCTTTTCCTTCTCTTTTCCCCTCCCCTCCCCTCCCTCCCTCCCCTCCCCTCCTCTCCCCTCTCTTCCCCTCCCCTC
>CM052651.1:155521801-155535446 GCA_028533165.1 Leontopithecus rosalia
CCCCTCCCTCCCCTCTCCTCCTCTCCCCTCCCCTTTCCCTTCCCTTCCTCTTCCCGTCTCTTTTTTTTTTTTGAGGTGGAGTCACCAAGGCTGGAGTGCAGTGGTATAATCTTGGCTCACTGTAACCTCTACCTCCCAGGTTCAAGTGATTCTACTGCTTAAGCCTCCCAAGTAGCTGGGATTATAGGTGCATGCCACCATGCCTGGATAATTTTTGTATTTTTAGTAGAGATGGGGTTTCACCATGTTGGCCAGGCTGGTCTTGAACTCCTGACCTCAGGTGATCTACCCGCCTTGGCCTCCCAAAGTGCTGGGATTACAGGTGTGAGCTGGCATGCCTGGCCCACATTCTGCTTTTCTTATGTAAGCTCTGAACTACTAAGTTATAGTTTTATTCAACAAATGACATCATAGGAATGTTTATGATGAGTCTTGGTATAAAAGAGGATAAAATTAGTGAATACATTGTTCAATAATAAATCTCATCTACATTTAATGATCAAAATGAAGCTTGTTAGTTTTTCAGTAGAAATGCATGGGCTAAAATATAAAAACAGTGATGATCGATGGTGATGATATAATTCATGTCCATAAAATCTAGGGCTGCAGTAATTTGGCAAATTGAAAGTGTGATCATTTTGGCAGGCCTGTCAAGGACCTTTTCTGTCAAGGACCCAGGAACACTACATAAGGAAATTGTGAATGTCTGCCAGTCTTTTCTCCTGTTGCAAGAGGGCTGACCACTTTACACTTGATTAGTTTCCTGTTTTGGACTTTTTATAAGTTATCAGTCTAACTAATTATTTTAGCTGGCTCTGAGTATGAATAACTCATTTTTTCCTTTCCTTAGTGAAGAACAGTCTAGACTGGCAGCAAGAAAATATGCTAGAGTTGTACAGAAGTTGGGTTTTCCAGCTAAGTTCTTGGACTTCAAGATTCAGAACATGGTGGGGAGCTGTGATGTGAAGTTCCCTATAAGGTTAGAAGGCCTTGTGCTCACCCACCAACAGTTTAGTAGGTAAGCGTGAAATGTACTGTGACTGCTTTTGGCACCAGTTCTTTTATAATCTAAGCATTGTTCAGAAGAAAGCAAATGCAAAATATTCAGTATGTGAGAACAGTTGGCATGGTTATTGTTATATGTATTCTTGCAGTGTCCTCCTGATGTTCTCAGTGATATTTATCACCCTCACCAGCCTTCTGCTTCCCTTATCACTTAGTGGTACCTATAACTCCCCTTTACTGAAGTGAATTTGATTCTGCTTCTGTATGTTTTATCATTTTATTGCCAAAAACACTTGGAATGCATGATTGAACCTAACCTCTCGTATCAATTTTTTTCCCCAGTTTGGATCTTATCTTTTAGTCAACAGTGTATCAGATCTACCACTAAAGTGTGAAGTTGAGCCATAGGAACAACTTTCTAATTATCTTCCTGCTACTTGCAGATGAAGACTCACAGGCAGGCAGACCTGCCCACCTCACAGCCTCATTTCACAGTCTTCTGGAGTCTGTTCACGGGCACACTAGTTCTCTGAACCCATCTGGCTCCCTTGGTTCCTCCTGCCCTCCGCCTTTGCACGTGCCACTTTTATGCCTAGCACATTCATTTCCCTTTTCACCTAGAAAGCTCCCACTTGAGTTCCATATATCTACCCATTCCACTCTCCCTTAGAGAAGCCTGTCTTAAATTTTCTCTTAGGTTAGACACACAGACACAGAGAGGCATCCTGTTTTCAGTCTCTCTGAACTAAGATAAATTAGATTACTAGGCTTAGAAGAATATGTACCAGGCCTGGCGTGGTGGCTCACACCTGTAATCCCAGCACTTTGGGAGGCCAAGGTAGGCAGATCACTTGAGGTCAGGAGTTCAAGAGCAGCCTGGCCAACATGGTGAAACCGGTGTCTACTGAAAATACAAAATTAGCTGGACGTGGTGGCACACACCTGTAATCCCAGCTACATGGGAGGTTAAATCAGGAGAATCACTTGAAACTAGGAGGAGATTCTTAATTCTTATAATTCTTAATATATATACCCCCACATACACCAATATTCCATTCAGTCAGACAGCTTAATCAGGTATAAGTTAATTCTCAGGCTAGTATATCACTTTGGTTAAATTTCCTGACCACAGTTAACAGCTAGAGAATATTTCAATTTAAGGAGGTGAGATATGATTAACAGTTAAACTGTCAGTATCAGATCTTAGAAGTAAATGATTATTAGGACTGTAAAAGTAAATGATTATCATCAGAGACTGCAGACATAAATACAGGGCTCTTTTTAAATCAGAAAATCCAGATTCAATAGAAATAGGGTAAAGTATAAGAGGACACATAGCCTCCCATCCAGTGGTTATCAAGTCATGACTGCAGGTCGGCCTCAGTTGCTTTAATTATTCTGTCCTTGATGTTGCTTGAAGAACTGTGCTTTACCTATTGACTAGTTTGCTTGTTTATTCAGTTATTTTTCCTTGTACAGGTCCTCATTTTATCTAAAAGCATGGAAGGCTCTTAATTTCTAAACTGTTTTTGCAATTTTCCTTCCAGTTATGAGCCTGAGTTATTTCCTGGTTTAATCTACAGAATGATCAAACCCAGAATTGTTCTTCTTATTTTTGTTTCTGGAAAAGTTGTATTAACAGGTAAGTTGTAACCGGAAGTAGTATCTGAATGTTTGGAAGTTATGGCATTTTGTCAGTGCTGAAAATAAATTTCACTGTTGGGAGAGTGGGCTAGCTTCTTTTACAAAGGCCTCCCACCCAAAGTCTGATGAGAAACATGCCCACTAAAGGCACAGTGAGAGCAGGGAAGTCTGACCATTTACTGCGGGAGGTGAGCATTGCATTGAATAAAAGATGGTGTTTTCACTTGGAATTAGTCACTTGAAGCATTAGGATTCTTCAGCAATATGATTACAAGACAAGAAAGGAAGATTCAGAAAAGAGCTTAGTTGAAGGCAGCAATTGGGAGAATAAGATTTGGTTGTTTTCATTGCTGTCCCGCTTGGTTTATGGCCTGGTTCAGGACCAAGGAGAGAAGTATGAGGACATGCCTCATGAGCTATAGAATGAGACACTGGAGTCACTAAAATGACTGTTTAAAAGTATTGTTTTATAAACCGAAATAAGATTGTGACAGGCGATTCCACCATTAATGGTTTCATGCCTGTGCCTTAATCTGACTGGGTATGTTGAGATTTGTGCTTGCAGCGTTGTTTAAAGGTAATAATTTTCCCTGCTTAATATGTTAAGAAATGCCATTTCAGTCTCTTATTTCTACTCCAACTTGTCTTCATAGGTGCTAAAGTCAGAGCAGAAATTTATGAAGCATTTGAAAACATCTACCCTATTCTAAAGGGATTCAGGAAAACGACGTAATGGCTGTCATCTACCCTTGCCTCCCCAACCCACTTTTTTTTTTTTTAAAACAAATCAGTTTGTTTTGGTACCTTTACATGGTGGTGGTGTGAGGAGATGGATGCTGAGTTGCAGGTTGTGGCACCAGGTGATGCCCTTCTGTAAGTGCCCACCATGGGATGCCGGGAAGGGGCATTATTTGTGCACTGAGAACACCGCGCAGCATGACTGTGAGTCGCTCATACTGTGCTGCTATTTGGGCAGCGCTGCCCATTTATTTATATATAGATTTTAAACACTGCTGTTGACAGTTGGTTTGAGGGACAAAACTTTTAAGTGTTAAAGCCACCTCTACAATTGATTGGACTTTTTAATTTTAATGTTTTTCCCCATGAACCAGTTTTTATATTTCTACCAGAAAAGTAAAAATCTTTTTAAAAAGTGTTGTTTTTCTAATTTATAACTCCTAGGGGTTATTTCTGTGCCAGACACATTCCGCCTCTCCAGTATTGCAGGACAGAATACATGTGTTGATGAAAATGAATGGCTGTACATATTTTTTCTTTCTTCAGAGTACTCTGTACAATAAATGCAGTTTATAAAAGTGTTAGATTGCTGTTATGATACCTTGTAAGAGTCATGTGATCATACTGTTTTCTAAAAAGTTGTATTTTAGATATAACGTCTGAAACCATTTTGGTGTTTGCTTGTTTGTTTCAGTCAATAGTTCATTGTATGCTGCAATGAAAACACATTAATGATCTAAGAACTCACAGTTGCTCAGGAAACGTGTATTTACTGCCTTCCATATTTTGAACAACTGTTGTTTTCTAGGTACTTTGCATACAGTGCCTGGAATCCTCACAAAGCCGCAGTTAGGTTTTATTCCTGTATTAAGAGGTGAGGAGATATAGGCCCCAGCTGAGGGACCTGGCTGAAGTTACACTCGTGAGTGGTAAAAATGGGCTCTGAGTGAGTCCTTCAGGTGTGGAAGCTGGTGTCCTTTCCACAGGCTGCCATCTCTCTGCAGTAACTGTTCTTTTTTTGCTTGTTTTGTGGGTTTTCTCATGGAATATCAGGTGGACATTTGTGGGTTCTTAGGTTTTATTGTTAGGGTGGTTTGTTTTTTTCTTTTTAATTATAAAAGTCCATCTTCACACAACTCAGGAATAAAATCAGGGGAAGTCCTTCCTTTCGTTCTCTTCTGCCTCTTTCCCCAGGATAACAACCAGATTAGTGGGTATCTTCTAAGCCCTGTTCTGTGCAAATTTTGTTTTCTGGGCATGGCGTTTGATCCCATTTTTGGAAAAAAATGATAAAGGAATTCATTCAATTTTATAGCCTTCCCTTTTTTCCATCAATATATCATAAACCTACTTCCATGACTGGGAATCTAGAATGCTCTTCCTAGGTACCTTCAGTTACTGAGCTCTTCCTTTAATTATGGTCATTTACAAGACCTCCAGCTTTTCAGTATCATAAACAGTGCTGCAGGGAATATCCTTGTATGTGTGCTTTTTGGATAAGTGCAGGTATTCATGAAGTAAACTTTCCTAGAAGAGGAACTAAAGACTATACATTCTAAGTTTTAATTGATTGATAACAGATTGTAGTCCAAAGAGAACGGTGTATAAGTGCCCTTTTCTTGCATTTCCCAATCATTAGTGATGCCAATAATGTATGGATTAATTGGAAAGACATCATTTCAATATTATTTCCTATTCAAGAAAGAAGTATCTCTTCAATGTATGTAGGTCTTATGTTCCTCAGTAAAGTTTTATAATTCTTTTCACACAGGGCTTTTATATTTCATAAGTGTTAATTCCTTAATTCGTAAGTATAATATTATCGTTTCTGTTTTATTAATGGAAATTTTTCATAACACTTCAAAATTTATTGTTGTTGATATATTTTTCTTATTCCAAGTTTATTGACCTCCTATTACTGCTGTTGATTGACTGATTTTTTGAGACAGACTGTTGCTCCGTCGCCAGGTGCCAGGCTGGAATGCAGTGGCGCAATCTCAGCTCACTGCAGCCTCCGCCTCCTGGGTTCAAGCCTCCTGGATTCAAGCAATTCTTGTCTCAGCTTCCTGAGTAGCTGGGACTGTAGGCGCATGCTACCACGCCCAGCTAAATTTTGTATTTTTAATAGAGACAGGGTTTCACCATGTTGGCCAGGATGGTCTCAATCTCTTGACCTCATGATCCACCCACCTCAGCCTCCCAAAATGCTGTGATTACATGATTTAGTTGATTACATTGAAAGTTCTAGGCATGTAATCATCTGTAAATGGTAATTTTATGTTTTCCTTTCCAATATTTTTCCTATCAGTGGCGAGGACTTTAATGTGCGTAACTTAAAAAAAAATCTTCTCTTACAGTCGTAGATACATATACGGGAAACCTAACAAATGTATAGCATAATGTATTATTTAAAGGCAGACACCCTTGCAGCTACCACCCAGGTCAAGAAACAGAATTTTTGCTGCCTGTCCTATCCAGCCACACACTCCTGGCTTCCCTCAAGTAGGAACTATTATCCTGACTCTTATGCATTTAAAGATAATTAAAGTTCTTTGTCCATTTCTTTCCAATTTATAGGCCATTTAGTATTTAGAGCTTCTCATAGTCTGGGGGTTTCCTAGTTGGAAATTCATGATGTAGTTTCTCTATTCTCTGTATTTCCTGTAAATTGGCATCTGCTGCATAATTCCTACATTGATTAATTCATTAATGGGTTGCAAAATGACATGTCAGTTATTTCATTTGTTTTTCATTTAGTAACTAGAATACTTTCATAAAGTGTTGTATTCCACATAGCAGGATAAATACTTGCTGCTTTTCCTTTTTAAGTTTGGAAGATAAAATATATATGAGTTCATATTAATTTGTCCAATTCACATTCAAAACTTATAGGGCTTTTACTTAACCAATTCTGTATTATATATACACCCTTTCTTCTACACTGAGAATCTTTAATTCTTAAAGACATAGGGAATGACGAATTAGAATATCTCATAATTACTCATTTATCTGTGTATTTATCATTACTTTATCTGTTATTTGTGCAGTATTTTTTGAGACAGTCTTGCTCTGTTGCCCAGACTGCAGTATGGTGGCACAGTCATGGCTTGCTACAGTCTCAAACTCCTGGGCTCAAGTGATCCACCTCACCCCCCCATGTACACCAACCAACACATCCAGCTAATTTTTCTTTTTGTAGAAACAACGTCGCTAAACTGTTGCCCAGGCTGGCCTCGAACTCCTAGGCTCACACCATCGTCCCACCTCCACCATAGCATTCTTAAGAGTAACAAAAATACTATTATCAATATGATTGCCAAAAACACTTTTTTTGTGTGATATCTGAAATAAGGCTACTGTCTACAGCAGAGGAGTGCTGCTGTGGCTGGACAGTATCTGAATGAAGCAGATCTTAAAACTTTGTAGGTGTTGAGAAATGGTGGATGCGTGGACTGGCACTATCCATGGAGCCATGATTTATGTAGGTGAGACTTGGTCATTATCTTGTAGTGTTTTAAAATGTCTTCACATTTCTAGAGGCAGCTTGCTTAATGCATTTAAAAAATTTGTTTATGTTTAATATAGTTGCTGTTTTTTAAACACAGATGCTGAGCTGGTGCTGTGACATTTTCTTTATGTTGATTTGGACCAGTCTGTCTCCCTCTTGATATACCTGTTCCTGGAATGGCCCTGTAAATTTTTATGATCATCTCCAGAAGTTGACTGGAATATACATCAGTGACAGCCTGGCTGGGTACCTATCATGTGTTGATCTCCCCAAATAAGTTTTTACCAGAGAAGACTCTTAACATGTTTGCTTTCAAAACCCTCAGCAGTCATAACTTACACATTCCACCTATGATGAATTAGACATAATTTTAGATACGAAGGCCCCACTAGTCCAGGTTTCCTTATACCACTGTGCTTCCTACTAAGTGCTGTGACCAACTCTTGTCACAAGTTGCTGATGACAGCTTACTCCAATAACCACAGACTGACACCATCGTTATAGATGATTCTCATTGATTTAGGCAGCCAGGTTCGAAACTAGTACCCTCTAGTTCTTAAGTAGCGTAGTATCAAACCTCCCTATGGGAGAAACTCCATACTGCAGTTTCTCATATGGTGCTATGTATAACTGTATCTTATATACATACACACACACACAAAATTAACACAAACTGCATATACATACTTAAACATACATAATATGGACTAATAGGACAGGACTTTCTAAATTACAAATAGCCAAGTAGACAATGATATTAGCAAGTGATGTTACCTGTGAAAACGTGAGGATTTATGGTGGCAGTGCATTTCAGAATTAACAGGCATGTGTTATGGGGCAACCTGAGAATGTAGATGAAGGAAATAAGCCTGAAAATTTGTCAGAATGAGCCGTCAGTATTCAAGCACTGACAGCAATGTGTCTTCAGGGCAGGCATCGCTGGTGCTGAGAAGCTGGGAATCAGCAGTTGTGAGCTGCTGGGGGATGGAAGCAACCTTAGCGTAGTCTTAGGGGCCACTTGCTTGAATAAATGTATCATAAACATAATAGGCCAAGGGTCAGCCCTTTGAAAACCGATTACAGGGCCTCCCTTTCCTCAGGCTGCTGCCTCCTAGGCCAGATCCTTACCCTGGTTTACATACCACATCCGTTGTATACGCGATAGGAAACTGTACAATGCTGACATGGAAAACGAAGACCTTCATCTTTTCCTTTCAGTGTCTGTAAGCAAGGCCACTGGCTGACCAAGATCCGTTCTGAAGGTAGAGAGCCTCTTTAAATTCCAGCTTTGTGATTACAAAGCCACTGTCGTTCCTGATCCTGCCAACTGTGATACTGCTTCAGAATTACTGGGTTTCCTGATCACCATACTCACCGACCTAAGGAGGATTGGTATTTTTCTGATGTTACGGGCTTCCAGTACATACTAGAGCCTGTGACAATCAGCTGATGATCAGACAAGTTTGTTGGGGTTTTACCTAAGTATTTTTCTTTGTGTTTTAAAAAACAGGGTGGGAAATGCTCTCACAGTGACATGGTTTAACTTCATCAGGCACATAACCCATTTTTATTATAGAAAGAAATGCCTGTATAAGTAAAAAGATCATTTTCCTTAGTCCATTTACAGGTAACCAGTGCACTAAGTAGACATCTTTGCAGATTTATTTCTATGCACACATACATGTACAAATATTTTTACAATAGGGTTATACCATAAATACCACCTATAATGGTATCTCGGTTGTCAATATATGTATAAATAAGATTCTGTAGCCTTCCACTGTGGATGTACCAAAATTTATTTAATTCTCTGTCACTGGACACTTTTGTTTCACTAATATGTAGACACTGTGTAAGCAATGTCTCAACATCTCTGCACCTCTATTTTTGGTATAAGTATTTCCTTAGGATAAAGTTCCAGAAATGTAATTGCAAGGTGTAAAAGATTATTAACATATCTGAAGGCCTTAAGATGCCCTTACGGTGTATTTGTTACATCCTGTTTCCACACAAATTCTTCTGTATAGCCAATACCCAAGCTGCAGCTCTCAGCACAGGTGAAGACAGCCAGGATGCCCCAGTCAATGCTCTTGCCCAGTCTGTCAGCCTTCAGGTAGTTTAGGAGCTGAGGCATTACCTGAGAAGAGGGTGACATACAGTTAGAATGCTGCCTCCCAGCAGGAAGCACTACTTTTAAGAGACTTTCGTGGCCTGGATGATTAAGAGGGACCCTTGTCTTTCAATCCTCATACAGGATTATAGACAATATACAATTAGTATGTTTAACAATCTAAAGCTACCTTATGACTTGAAAGCCCCACTCTACTTCCTCTGACCTTCTGTTTGGTATGTCTTCCATTTGAGAAAGAAGTTCGCAAGTGGCTGTTAATGAATTATTTTCATTACTAATATGCCATTCAAAAGGGCTGAGGCTTCTATTGAGGCAACTTTTACTTTATATCACTGCAGATGTTGTTACTCTTGACTCAAGAAACACCGATTACTAGTAATGACACTATGATATGGAATCAATACACAAATCTTGTCATCTCATTTTGGACATTGAGAGCTTTGGCACTAAGAACCAAGCATAGTTTTAGATGTGGTTCTCATTACTTTTTTACCCAAAGAAACAAACCCAATATTAGCTATGACTTAGGTAAGGTTAGTGAAACCATAGCTCAAGATCATTTCCACCCTACCCAAATGGATTATGGTGCCAACAAATCCTTTTGTGTGTATGTGTGTGTGTGTGTGTGTGTGTGTGTGTGTGTGTGTCGGGGCGGGGGGGGGTAAACGACATTTATCTTTAATGCTTATATCCATTTGTTCTTCGAACAAATCCACAAACCAAGATTAAATATTGAAGACCCCCCTCTTAAAAGTATGGAGTCAAAAGACTTTATTTAATTGAACTAGGAAGGAAGGTATAAATTTTAAAATAAAAGTTAACAGAGGCACTAAAAATAATGACACAGCCACACTGGAGGTGGAGGACACTCTAGATATCATCATCTTCACAGAAGTCAGTGAACAGATAGTGTCTGAAAATTAGCAAACAAAAAAACAAAGAATTCCTTCCAGGGAACTAGCCCCAAGGTGAGGCAGGAAACTGATGATTTTCATTATAGGGCACCATCTGTACTGCCATGTTGACCCATGTGCACAAATTACCTTGGTAAAGTTTTTAATGCTTAAAAATATTAATCATGGTGATCACACACTAAAATGGTCCTTATTTAAGGTCATACCTGGAATTCAAATATTCTCTTGGCACCACAGGGGCAATCTGGAATATCCTTTTCTTGAGGAATATTTTCACCAGAAATCCAGATGGGGGCAATACCTCTGCCATATCTGAGAATCTGAAATCAATGAGGATCATGTTCAAATAATTATACCTTACCTAAAAAGTTTCCAATGGTAACATGCTATCTGATGATCCTTTAGAGAAACTCCATGAATGTTCCCACTCTTGATGTAACACTGACCCAAAAGGCATGTCATAGATCCCCCATCAGACCTGGCTGTGCCAGTGTGCCATTAATGCCTTCTCAATCACCTCAAAGTGATTATTTCAGCTTATCTGACTCAGGGGCATAAACATGTATTTCCTAGTTGATGCTTTTATTACCTAATGTTGGCATCTTAATACTATGAATACACTGTGAAGGGACTAAGAATGAGCCTTTGCTTCTCCATTATCAGGTTCTGACTGTAGAATTCTGCCTACCTTCTGTGGCTACCTTCATAGTTAAAAATTTGAGGAGGGACAAATACCAAGTAAAACACAGTGTTTCGAAAGACTACAAACACAGGTAAATGTCACTGTAATAAGCTTCCTATGGCACCTGAGTGGTTTTCTGTATTTTGTCTAAAAGCATATAGATTGATAAAAACTGCCTCAGTGTTTAGGACCTAGATCTACTCTTCCCTATAAAGCCCTGGGTATTTATTTGATCCAGTGACTGGTTTATGGGAATTTAGTTTTCTTTCATGATTTATGTTTATGGTAAGGGAGGTTAAGGAGAAAATGTTAACATGTCATATTTCTTTTACAAGCCAGAGGTACCTGTTGGAAAAGGGCAAATAACATTTTTTTATTTTTTGGGGGCCAATGGTGCCTAAACCTCATGTACCACAGGCAACATCTCATTCATCTCCCATCCCTGATGCTTTCTTTAGAAAATGAACTCTGAATGATAAACAGTATAACCTTTAGTCTTTCAGTAACTATTAAATGGATCAGCACTGCAAAACACCTTTCTACATGGCCATCTGTGTGAGGAACTCCTCTAACAAGATAACAAAAACCTGATTTTACAGGCTCCTAAGGAACAGACTAGTGTTACTATGAAAAGTTAATTCTTCTCAGAGGTTATACTCATAAAACATGGCCTGAAGAGAACACAATGAGGAGTTTGTCTTTACCTGTTCTGGTTCAAGGGCTATCTGAGTTTTAAACTTCTGAAAAATTTTATCTTCCCTGGATTCATGTTTTGCCATGGAATCCAGTTCTTCCTCAAGTGCTTCACCTGAAAAATCAACATAATTATGATGGAAAACAGGAATAATCTTCACAGTTTGACAATTTACACATGGGGAGGGGACTCACTTTTAATTGGATAGCTTTCCCCATTTATTTACTCATTCAAGTTGTACCATCTGAATTTCCAGGTACTCCATTCAGCTCTATTATATGGGCTTCCATTCAGTACATCTCTTTAAAGCTTCAAAATAACAGAATGGTCAAGTCAAGGGCTTAGGACTGCCCAGCACATCATAGAACATCCAACATATGTGAGCCCATCTTACCACTGGTATCCTCAGCTGGTATACTTGCTCACTCACTCATCAAATGTTCATTTCCGGCCGGGCATGGTGACTCACACCTGTAATCCCAGCACTCTGGGGGGCTGAGGTGGGTGGATCCCCTGAAGTCAGGAGTTCAAGACCAGCCTAGCCAACATGGTGAAACCCACCCTGTCTGTATTAAAAACATGAAAATTAGCCAGGCGTGGTGGCAGGTGCCTGTAATCCCAGCTACTTGAAAGGCTGAGGCAGGAGAATCACTTGAATCCAGGAGGCAGAGATCACAGTGAGGTGAGTTGAGCCACTGCACTCCAGGCTGGGCGATAGAGCAAGAGTCCGTCTCCCCACCCCCCAAAACAAAAAAAAAGTTCATCTCCTTCTCCATGTTCCTTCTTGGGATTATAGCCACTCTGAGCCACTGCTGTCCCCAACAGACCTGTGTCTCCAAGTATAGCCATTAGTCTTGTAATGTACATTAAAATATAACTGATATCCCCTGAGTCAGAGAAGCTAAAATAACAGCTTTAATGAAACTGGAAAGGCATTGGTGGTGTTCACTTGCACCGTCAGATCTGATGGAGGAAGTGTAGGATGCCTTGAGATTCACGTTTCATCAAGTGTACCTGGAAAGTTTCAGTATAACCTTTAGGACACTGTAAACGCTTTTCCCTCAGGCCCTGCTGCCTCCCGCCAAACTCCTTCATCTGGGAACTCAAACTCAAGTCTCAGGTAAGACACAGCTACCTCCAGGAAGCATTTTTCTTTTTCTTTCAATTCTGCTTTTATTTTGGAAAATTTTGAACATATACAAAAGTGGAAAGACTATAATGAACCACCACATACCATCAATCAGTTTCACACTATCAAGTCCACTGTGTCCTTTCTTTCCCACTTCCAATTCAGTTGTTCTTAATCCCACACGTCACTTCATTCATAATTAAGTTATGTACCCCTAGAAGGCAAACTCTTTTATTTACCAATTTGAAAATAATGAATCTGCTCCCAAGTATCTTACAAAGATGAAGTATCATTTTGAACCCATTAAACATTAGTGTCCTTAGGGATGTTCAAACTGTCCATCTTTTGCCAGCAGGAGCCTTTTCATGTTGCACAAGTTCTTCTGACATGGCCCTAGTAATCACTAATCTTTGATATGACAAGTTCCCACATTATTTGAACATTTCCTGACCCAGTTCTGGAATCAACCACCTCTCCAAACAGCCTGGAGTTCCTTTTAGAGAGAAATGGTATCTAGATACCATCAACATTGTCTTCCTCCCATGCCCAACACCTCAGTTCTCATAATTACTCATTTGCTTTATCCCCCCAACACACACACAACCGTCTCAAAATAACAGCAATAGTCTAGTAATAACATGTTTACTGAAAATACTAGCAGTGTTAATGTTCTTTTCATTCTCAGGGTCTATTCCATTAGAGATGTACTGTCCTATGTTTTTAAGTCGCCTAGAAGAGTTCTTAGTGTTGTTATATGACTACATAAAGAGTTTTTTTTTTTTACTTTTGATTAGGGGCTGCTTTTAAAAACTTATTTTACTTTATAATCTTAAAATACACAGTTCCACAGTCACATTTACACAAACAAGGCATATCTGAAGTCCAGCTTTCATCCTTGATCCTTCTACTCTAGGCTCTCCCTTCTAAACGTATTTTCATTATTTATCATATAGGTATGAACACACGTGTGACCCCTTCCAGGCAGTCCTCAGTGATGTCACATGTGTTCCCATGGCACCTGTATTGTATTCTTACCAGTCATTACATAGAATTTAACTTCCCTAAGTATTATTTGGGCTCCTCCATGAGACTGAGCATCTGACCACTGGAGTGTTGCCATGGCACCTGTGTTGTACTCTTACCAGTCATTACATGGAATTTAACTTCCCTAAGTATTATTTGGGCTCCTCCATGAGACTG
>CM052652.1:0-18153 GCA_028533165.1 Leontopithecus rosalia
GCTCCATCTTCTCTCTGGAAGAACGTGGCTGGAACTGTGCATGGATTGTTCCATAGAGGCCCATCTGCTGTATCCCACTGGTTCATGGTGTTTGTTCTGGTCTCTTTGTTGATCTACCTAGTGGCTCCATCACTCATCCAAGGTGGGACAAGTGAAGTTATGAGCTTCATTGTCAAATTGTCTATTTCCCATTTTAATTTTGTCAGTTTTTGCTTTGTGTATTTTCAGACTCTGGTGTTAGGTGATGTGTATCCGTATTTGTTATGTCTTGGGAAAGATTGACCTTTTTGTTTTTATAAAATGTCCTTTTGGTGTCTCAAACAATGATTTTTGTCTTAAAGTCTGTTTGGTCTGCATTCAGTCATCCAATGTCCCTTTTGGTTACTGTTTACTTGATGTGTCTCCTTCCACATTTCCACATTGGACTCTAACACATCTCTACTGTGGGAAAAGCCCATCACTGCTCTGGGGTCTCTGCTGTGGGGAAAGTCCATTGTGGCTCTGGGGTCTCTGCTGTGGAAAAAGCCCATCACGGCTCTGTGAGCCATTTTCCTCACTCAGTTCAGACACTCCCCATTCAGTTCACGGGACACCCATCCTGCTTCCAGGGCCAGGTGTTTTCAAGTCTAGAATCACAAACAGATGCCAATGCAATCTTTAAAATGGATTTGTTGTAATTTTGCCTCTGACACCGTAACAGCCTGGGGCCTCACCCATGAAGCTGGGTGATGGTGCCCTGGACTGAGACCCCTGGTACTTGTGTGGATGGTGACACTGGGTGTGAAGAGTTCAGATGAGCATCTACCTGATTTTGCACATTCCAGGGGCACACAAAAGGCTGCAGCTATTTCTGATGCTGACACCAGTCCTGGGTTAGCCACCCCTTGACAGGGAGTGTGTGTCAGGAAAGATTCCCAAAGAAAGCCTCACTCTTAAGAGAAATGAGCTCAGCTTTCCACAGCTGGACTGGGGGCCCCACAGGTGACCCCACAACCCCCAGTGCCACATCCTGCAGGAAGGTCCAGGCTCCCTGCAGCCCCACTCCCCTGCCCTGATGGTGGAGGAGGCTCAGGGTGAGGCCCCAGCCAGTTGCCTATGGAGGTCCCCTCCCCCACTCCTGGTGGCTCTGAGGGGCCCTAGCTTCTAGGAGAAACAACGTTGCTGGATGAGGGAGACCTTGGTGTGGGTGTCTGATGAGCACATTCATTCAGCCAGGCTGCCTTCTCCTTTCCAGCCCTTCATTTCGGATTCCCTAGAATTGCACGCTCATCAGTCCTTGCCTTGTGAAGGACGCCCCTGATTGTTGGAGCGTGATCAGCAAATACTTTCTGGGATGTGCAGGCTGAGAAAAGTCGTGGCAGCTCTGAACCTGCATGCCCACCCTAGTTCTGCTAACAGAGGCTCTTTGTCTTACAGTCCCATAGAATGGCATTAAATTACTGGATATGGAAACAACTTCAAAGAAACGCTTCCCACAATATCAGATCTTCTTATGTTAAGCAGTGCCTCATATAAGATGTGTGTGCCTTTTAGAAACAGTTTTCCTTCCTTGATGAATGTTGGCCTTCAAAATTAATGATGAGTAAGGAAATTTGCATAAAATCACTCTCTCTGTCAGGAGTCAAGCTGAGTGTTTCAATGACATTTATGGGAAAAGAAAGCCAAGGAATCAGGTGGAATTTGATCAGAGGAGGCACTGGGGTTGGGAGGGCATTGCCGACTAAAATCCCCCACATCAGAGTAAATTTGGGAAAAGTGATGAATAATGTGAATTTGTGTGAGCAGGTTGGGTTTCTCAGATGTTGGTATTGGGGAGTGGGGACCTCTTTTAGGGGAGCTTTAAGGAAGTCTGATTACACAGTTTCCCGAGAAGCTCCATGGGAGGAGCAAAACCAATTATGCTGTGATAGATTGCCTTCATCCAAAGCAATAAAACTTCCATTGTGTCTAATATGGCAAAGGAAATTGTGAGTGTAGAGAGTACGTTTCTAAATGTGAAGTATGTCCATTCAAGCACTGCTCTATTCACTGTGCCTGCTTCTCTGACACGAAGCTGCACTTAGCTCACAGGTAACAGCCATACCTGCTCCATCACTAGGTAACAGCTCCTACTTGCTCCATCCCTAGGTAACAGCCATACCTGCTCCATCACTAGGTGACAGCCACTATGTGCTCCATCCCTAGGTAACAGCCCCTACCTGTCCCATCTTTAGGTAACAGCCACACCTGCTCCAACCCTAGGTAACAGTCGCTACCTGTTCCATCCCTAGGTAACATCCACTACCTGCTCCATCCATAGGAGGCTGCTACCTGCTCAATCCTGGTTTTTTTTTCTATGGCTCCTTATTTGGTTTTCTGTTCTTTTTCTCCTTTTCTATTTTTGTTGCTCTGTTGCCTACTGGGATGTTTGAACTTCCACTGGAGCTGCATTTTGGGGCCTTCCTTGCTTTCAAGTGGCTTCATGTTCCAAACACCACACCTGAGATTTCAGTTCTCTTACAAAAATTAGCATTTACTTTTAGTGGGGCACACAGTGACAGCCCCTTGGCTTATTTTTTAGAGCCACTATTGTTCGTATGTCTAACTCTATGATCAAAAGCCCATTGATCATCTTCCAGGCCGGAATTAAAATTGGAAACCTCAGTGATTCTGCAGCAGTAAAACCAGGTTTCCCGGGTGGCTGAGCAGTCACAATTGTCCTTGACAGGGGGAGTTTGTATTACTCCATTTTCATGCTGCTGGTAAAGACACACCTGAGACTGGGCAATTTAAAAAGAAAGAGGTTTACTGGACTCACAGATCCACATGGCTGGCAGGGGGTGTTCACAATCATAGCAGAATGTGAAAGGCATGTCTCACAGGGCAGCAGGCAAGGGAAGAGAGTTTGTGCCTTATAACATCACAGGAAAGACCTACCCACATGATTCAACTACCTCCTACCAGGTCCTTCCCACAAAACGTGGGAATTGTGGGAACTGCAATTCAAGATGAGATTTGGATGGGGACACAGCCAAACCATATCACGGTTTAAATGGGACCCAGGTTTCTGCAGCAGCAGGGGTGGCCACAGCAGCTGGGGCATGGAATGACCCTGGAATGCAGCATGGTTGGGGTCGGAGGACCTCAGAAGTGGGACTCCTGATGTGGATGTTCTCTTAATCCCCAAATCACTCCCAAAGCTCAGCCTAGAACCCACCCTCTCATCTTGTGGGTTCTCAGCCCCTGTGTAACTCTCTGCCTATATACCCGGAGGGGTTGTTGCCCTGGTTGCCCCACCTGGCAGGCTGCTGCCCCCACCAAGGTGACCTGCTGCACCCGGTGGGTTTTTTCATCCTTTCCCTTCATCCCCATTCTCTGTGTCCCTTGCTCTCACTGCTCCACCCCTAGAGAAAGTCCTGATGTGATTTATGGCATCTCTGCCTGGCAGGGTGGACGCGTGCATGTGTGTGCATCCAATATTCTCATTTATATTAATCATACTCTTCCTTTAGGTGCCATTCCATGTACCATTATTTTTTAATTTTGTAGGAGTTGCTGTTTTCATGTTTTCCTTGTCCCTGAGTGTTAAGTGGATTGTTCTATGGTGACCCTGAAACTCTCTCTGTGCACACCCTGGTGACTGACACAGGTGGGCTTCAGGACCCCGTTTCCACCCACAGGCTGGGGACAACCACCTGATTCAAGGTCTCTTATGAGAACAAGTAATTGGGGTGCCAAAAACTGCATCAGATGGTTCTAAACAAACAAGAAAGGCTTTATTCAAGACCATGGTGCTAGGGGAGAGTACTAGCTCCTCTGCAGCACATGGCAGGAGGGCTGAGGGGCCTGAGGAGCTGCCAAGAAGAGGGGAGAGCCTTGGAGGCCTCAGCAAGGGGCCAGGCCCCAACCCTCCTTGGTGGAGTCAGGCTCCTGCCCTCCCACACAACCTGGGGACTGGGCCCTTCCATTCTTGATGCCTTATTTTCCAAGGCAGCTCCCAGGCCTGGAGAAGGACATTTCCTGGGCTGTGGAACTGGCAAGCCTCTGGAAGAAGATTTATACCTCAAAGAGGCAGAGAGAGTTTACAATTCTGTTTTCCAAAGTCAATGCTCTGGACAGGGGAACTTGAGGCCAGAGTCAGGAAGAAATCTGTTTGGAGTGAGCGAGGCCTGGGGGAGGAATGCCGCCTTGGCCAGGGAGTGGCCAGCAGCCGAGCTGCCAACACAGAGACATTCTGACCATGGTGCTTCAGGATTGCTGCTCTGGGCCCACTGGAAGGTCCATGGTTCCTGTGTCACCAGCCGAGGCCCCGATAGCAGCCTGAAGCCCTCCCTTTCCTCGGCATGCCTGGTTTAGTGGGAGGCCACACACCTGAGGCCATGTTTCAGCCCTTCATCTGAGCTGTCCTCACTGCACAGTGGAGGCTCAGTGGCTATGTCTAGGAGCAGGCACCGCCCTGGTGATTCTCACAAGCTCCACATAGGCACGTGTGCGTCTGCAGGGTGGCCGGGCCTTCTAGAGGTGTGTGACCTCCGCTCTGCCCAGGTACATCCAGGGCAATGCTCTTCATCCTGATGGACCGTGTGACCTCCGCTCTGCCCAGGTACATCCAGGGCAATGCTCTTCATCCTGATGGACCGTGTGACCTCCGCTCTGCCCAGGTACATCCAGGGCAATGCTCTTCATCCTGATGGACTGTACGCCCAGCCTGCTGCTGACACTACATGAGGAAGTTTCAGTCTGGAGGCTGAGGGAGCCACGGCCGGGCTCCAGCACCTCACAGTGGGTGGGGAGATTGCTGCTTTAGCCCCTGAGAGTTGGCAGGTAAGCCTGGGGCATGCTTGGTAGTAAGACCCCACTGGGCAGGCATGGGGCAGACACCACCTGCTTGTGTCCCCCAGTACAGGTGGAAAGTGGCCAGCACATGGTCAGCCAGGTCTGGGTCACAGGGAGCTGAGTCCTCCTCTCCATTGATTCCTGCTGAACTCTCCCTCCTGTGGGCTCTGAGCCTCTCTCCTCCTCACACAGGGTCACACGTGTGTGTGTGTCTAACTGCATATGGGGGTTAAGAACACAGATGTCCCTTCAGCCAGGGCCATTGTCCAGGGTGCAGACCACTGGCTGCCATTCAGTGGGGAAGGGCATCTCGGGTCTGTCCTGCCCAGCATGAAAACTCAACCATGGTGTTTCAAGTTTTGCTGCATCTAAGCAGCCTCAGGCTGGATTCACTTTCTGCAGACTCAGCGCCCTGGGCATCTGCGCCCCTCTCACTTTTCCGCACGCTGTCTCTCTCCTTCATACCCTCTCTGCTTAGTCAGCTGGTGGGACGAACCCTGTTGATTTCTATTTTCTAAAAGGCTGGATTCATCTTCTCTGAGTCAACAACTGAGGAGAACAAAACTCCAGAGAGAAAGCAGAAGAGCTGGGAGTGCATCGTCCAGGTGCCTCCAGGCTGTGATGAGGATGCCTGGCAGGGGTCCCAGTTGTCAGTCTCCAGAAGTTCAGCCAATGCATCTGTCCTTCAAAGAGCACAGGTCCCAGTGCCACAGTGGCCATCTGAGGTGGGTGACAGAGGCCAGGCTGTGCCCAAAGAAGCTCTGTGCCCCCACCATGAACTTCTGCCTTTTCCTTCCCTTTTCAAATGGGCCTTACAGCACTTCTGGAAGTTAAAGATTGATTTAGGACAGCGACTGTTAGAGTCCCAGTGTCCTCTACCTGATTTCTACATCTGGGCAGAGACTGGGCAGACTTTTACATAGGGTGCCATGAGCTCAGGACATCTGGGCACCTGCAGGCCCTGAGGTCACATGTCACAGGGAAGGAAGGAGGCCTCAGACCACTGGCTGAAAGGCCACACCCACCCGCCTTCCTCTTTTAAGTTCTTTCCTCTCACTGTCTCCAGGGTGGAGAGGCAGCAAGTCAGGGCTATGGTGGCAGAAGGTGAAGGTGACCTCCCTCTGGGATTTGAATCCAGCTCTCCCACCTGGCAGGCATGGAGCCACACCAAGTGGTTTAACTCCCAAGTTCTAGATCCCATCTGTGAAGCCAGGTGGTAAAAACTGTGGGTCACTCTGGGTTCCCAGAGGTGCCCATGGCCATCTCTAGAGCAGCAGCTGCCAGTAAGTGGCACCTGTGTTCCCAGGCACACTGCAGCCACCCTGGACACCTGCAGCCACCCTGGAGCTGTGAGTTAGTGAGCTCCCTCTCCCACCTCCATGCAGCCCTCAGCCACAGCCTCCTCGCAGGACCCCTGGGAATCATCCCGCATCTGTCACTTTCCCACCAGGACCCACCTCCAGGGCTGCCTGGGAAAAGCCACAGGATTTATATATGTTTAATGAGACAGCTTCACCTTCTTTGTGTAAATGGTCACTAATGATTTGACTTTGTCAGGTTGCAAGGCAGGAAGATTTATTCTTTGCAGACTGGGTAGCCCTTAGCTTTGTGCTTGTCACATAAATGGCAGTTAATAAATGCCCCCTGGACCCAGCACTTCTCTGAAGGCTTATATCATGGTCAGGCAATGATCATTTCTTCCACAAATGAGCTCATTCTTCTCCTCTTGGGATCAACCCTTTTGCCTGCATGGAGGCATCTGGCACCAGGATTCAGGGAACATTCACTCCTTCCTCTTCTCTCAGCTGCCTGTGGAAATTCCCACCTCATACTTGTGACTCCCACAGAGTGGCACTCACTGATCATGGGTTTAACTTTAACAGCTTAAAAATAAGTCAAGGCTTAAGGTAAAGTAACAGGAGGTGTGGGTGTCTGAGCAATGCAGGGAACCAAGTCACAGGGCCATAGAGATGTTCACAGCTGGGACCTTCCAGGTCTCCCCAAATGCCGAGTACCTGAAGCCCTCAGTGGGGCCACAGGGTGTGTTTCAGGTGCAATGTGGGGTCATTTGTGCCAGTGTTATTCTACTTTTATTTTCATCTGGTTTTCTTTCTATAAATCACGTCACACATGCTACATGTTACAGTCATCTATGTGACATCTGTCTCACATAGCAATTTAAAGAGGACATTGTCCTACTGCTGTGCTTTTCACTCAAAAAAAATAAGACAGAATAAACACAAGCTCGAAACTCCTTTGGAACCACTACATGATCTGATACTTAGCAAAGGCAATCCATGAATAGCACACACACAATCCATATTTATATACACACAAACACATCTGCGTATATGTGTACACATACATTCATAGATGCAGGCAAACATGCCCTGAGGGTCTGCATAATGTAAAATTCTAGAAATGTTCATTTCTAGTTCCTGCCAAGTGCTGAAAACTGTGTGTTCCTGAAAAATCACTTGGCTTCTGTAAACAGATTTACCAAATAAAAAAATTTAAACTGTCCAAGTGAAGAGGCACTAGAATTTTAGGTCTACATTATTTTTCGAACTACCAAACTCTTATGATTTTGTTGCATTTTTAACGATGCTTGAGTCAAACATCTCAAGTAAAAAACACCTTCTAAAAAGAAAATAAAAATATAAAATCATGAAATTTTTAAAAAGCATTATCTGCTGTCTCTCCCTCTCCAAAGTTGTGGTAATTTGTATATCATGCATTGATTTCTTACAATAGTTCAAAGATGGTGACATGCTGGAAAAATATTGGCATGTCGCCGAAACACCAGAAAACATGTGTGTTTTGAGAGCCTCGCCTGAAGCCAGGAGTGGAGAAAAATGGCAGAAGCTTGTCCTGAGCAGACATCTGGTGTCCACAATGCCAGTGAGGAAAGTGTATCTCAAAAAAATATATATACAAAAGGCACGGAAGAGAAGCTGTGTGAAGCCAAAGGACCTCTACTTTTACCCTTTGGCAAATGACTTTTTTAAATGCTGTGGGTCCATTGGTCTATATATTAATGGGGTGTGTGAGATGTTTGGATACAGGTGTGCCATGTGAAATAAGCATGTCCTGGAGAATGGGGCATCTCTCCCCTCAAGCACTCACCCACTGAGTCACAAACAACCCAACTACACTTCCTGCATTGTTTTAAAATATGCAGTCCAGCTATTCTTGACTGTAGCCCTTGTTGTGCTATCGAACACTAGGTCTTACTCATTCACCTGTAACCACCCTGCCTCCCCTGCCCCACTGCCCAGCTCAGCCTCTGGCAGCCTTCATTCCATTCCCCACAGACATGGATTCAATTGTTCCAAAGTTTAAATCTGACAAGTAAGTGGGAGAGTGTCACGTTTGTCTTTCTGTGCCTGGCTTAGAGAAATCATTTTACAATATCTGGCATGCTTGATGGTGACAACTAACAGCTTGTGAATTGGGGCTGTTCCAGTGAGTGGTGTGATGGGGGTGGGGCTTTAGTCAGGGGGTGATGAGACCCCACCCATAGCCCAGCAGCCATGGGAGCCGTCGAATGCCCTGCAGGAAGTCAAGGCTGCACCTTGATGTCCTCCTCCTGGCTGCTGAAGTGACTTTCTTCTCATGGCTGCTGAAGTGACATCCTCCTCCTGGCCATGTGAAGTGATGCCCTCCTCATGGCTGCTGAAGTAACGTCCTCCTCCTGGCTGCTGAAGTGATATCCTCCTCCTGGCTGTGTGAAGTAACGTCCTCCTGGCTGCTGAAGTGACGTCCTCATGACTGCGTGAATGGGTGTGGCAGAGATCTGTGGGTTCCAGCTGTGACTGATGAGAAAAATAACAGCGATCACAATTTCCCAGCCACAAAATGGGGGGCAGCAGATTGAGGACCTGGCACGGAGGAGAAACAGACACACCTGAACACACACGGTGGGATGGGCAGCCCACACTCACCCCTGCATCCTCACATCCTCCACTGGAACACAAGGATTTTGCATGTATCATGTGAGTGTGCATGAGTGTGGATGAGTAGGTGTGATGTGTGTGTGTGTGTGGTGAGCATGGCTGTGTGTGAATTGGCATGAGAGTGTGGATGTGTGTCTCTCAGTGTCCAGCTGAGAGGACTGTGAGGGGAGTGAGTGGATACTGCCCTCTGCGTGGCTTTCCACGCCCAACCTCTGAGCTGGCCCCATCCCACTGTGAGGAGAGTTAGTGGACGATGGTCTCGGTCATGGCTTTCCATGCCTGACCTTGAACTGGTCCCATCCCGCCTCCCACCTACAGGCTACATGGGCTGTACCTGCCATCTGCCCAGGGAGGCACAGGTGTTTCTCCCAAGTAAGGGATGCCCTCCTGCCAGCTCTGCTTGCACCCACCCATCTCAGGACCACTCCACTCACACCCGCCCATCTCAGGACTGCTCTGCTCACAACTGCCAATCTCAGCGACTGCAGGCCGGGTTAAAATAAGAAAACAGACCTGGGATAGCAGGAGCCTGGCTGGCTGTGTTGGTGGATTGTGGCCTTGAAATGAGCCCTTGAACATTTGTAGAATAAGAGCCTTGATCCATACCGGGCAAAATGAAAACCGCGTGAGAAAGGCTCTGTGGATTCCAAGGGCATTAGCTGGATCCAGGAATCTGGTTTGGCTGTGGTAGCAGCTTGTGTCTGGTCCACAGTGGCTCTGCTCAGGCCCAGATCCAGGCCATTCCCAGAGAATGATCCCTGCCTGCTCTTTCCTTCACCCACCGCTCAGCTCTGACCCTGCCCTCTGTGGTCCTGTGGACATGTCCAGCTCTGTGGAAACTACCACTCTCAGGGTGTGGCCTCTGCTATGTAAATGGTCCTACTGGCCTTAATATGTCCTTGGAGTGGAGCTGTTCCCAGGGGCTGCCGGCCATGACCTCAGGCACCACAGGCCCCACCTGTCACATCCATGGCTGCCTCTCAGGCCCCACCTGCCATGACCTCAGGCACCATAGGCCCCACCTGCCATGCCCATGGCTGCCCCACAGGCCCCACCTGCTGCACCCACAGCTGCCCTTCTAGCTCAAGGGCATTTCTTTGAACACGGCTTCTGGGTTTTCTTTACATGGAGTTTATAAATCACATATAGTCTTTTGGTCATAAGAAGACAGGAACAAGCCTCGCAGACATCACAGGGAGTTGAGGTGACCCACAGTGTGAGGTGTTGCCTTGAGTTTGTGGATCCTCTCAGCAAGAGGTAACAGCACCCGGCCCCAGGAGCTCCAGCCCAGGTTCAAAGCCCTGCATTTCTTTTCAGTGTCCTCTGAATCTGAAGGGCGGGGTCCCATGGAACACAGGCAGCCTCCGTGTCTCCATAGCAGGCAGAAGAAGCCCCTCTCAATTGTCCCTTTTTGAAAATCCTCCTCCCCATCCCAGAGCTGTGAAAGCAGAAAATTCTGGATAGTGGAACCTTCTGGAAGGTGGATTTCCAAGGATTGTCCTTATCCTAAAACTGCATTCAAGAAAAGCACACTGACATGATTGCAGGCGGAGTTGTGTAATACAAATGAAGGTATCGTTTTCAAGTAACCTGAAAACTGAATTATTCATTAAAGTTTATTACATTAAATATTTTGCACCTGCACCAACTCCCATTTTGTCTCAGCTTTCACATAAAATCTTGCAAGTACATCTTAATAATCCATTTCTACACCTTTTGAATGTGATGAGTATTGCATGTATTTTACAACATTCCAAACCTGACAGTGAAACCACAGGACTCATTAGAAGGAATATAGATTTTTAAAAAGCAGAGAATAGCTGGGTGCAGTGGCTCACGCTTGTAATCCCAGCACTTTGGAAGTCCAAGTCGGGTGTATCATGAGGTCAGAAGTTTGAGACCATCCTGGCCAACATGGTGAAACCCCATCTTTAATTTAAAAATAAATAAATAAAATAAAAAGCAGAGAATATTGAATCCATGAATAAAAGAGAAAGGAACTGCAATTAGATAGAAATGCTGAAAAGAATGTATTGCTCATTTAGTTTTGAAAACAGCTCTATCCATTCAATGTGTGCTCCTGGCTGAAAGCACCAGGATTTCAGGACCTGACCTCAGGCCCAGCTCACTGCCTGCTGCAGGCCCCTGGGGAGTGTCCACACCTCCCTCCCTCAGGCAAGGCTGCCTCATAATGAGTGTGTGCCTCACTTTGTCTTCGCCTTTCAAAATTGTGTTATGCATTAAATTGTGTTATGCATTATAATAAGTCTCATTTAAATGAAAACTTTATGCATCAGAAAGAATAGAAAGACCACAAAATGTGTGGCCACCCCTGAACTCCAGTGCCACTGACGCTGCCAGGCACTGGCTGGGCAAATGGAAGCAATTCATTTGACATTTCTGCACTAGATTTTTTAACTGCAAATTGAGCTTGATAACATTGATTTCATGAAGGCTCCTAGGGATGCTGAAGGCAAACAAGCCCAGTTAGACCCAGATGAAAGGAAGAAAGAGAAAAAGAGAGAGGGAGGGCAGGGAGAGGGTAACAGTGGAGATGCCACCTCATTCTCCTTCCGAAACGAGCTTAGTGATTCTCAGTGATTCTGTGGCCACTCGGTAATGAGCACTTGCTCCTCTGCAGTGACCCGGGGTGGCTTCGCCATCTGTGTTTATTTCCTCCTAGCTGAGGAATGGGCTCCTTCTCAGACCTCAGGCCCTGGAGACTCTCCCTTTAATCAGCACCATGAGATCCTTTCTCCCTCCTGGGCCCAACTGATGATGATATTACCAAAGACATGTATGTAAAATGCAAAGTAAAGAACACAAGATTTTGAGTTAAACCCTGGAGCATCTTATTCTAAAGATCTGGAGTCCATATCACTGTAAAAGATATGACCCACACTTAGTTTAAAATCATATGCAGGGGTTTTGGGAATGTGATAGGAAGGCACTGAGCCCCTTCAGCTGATGTCTAACCCCACAGCCTCTCCCTCCAGGATTCCCAGGCCTGTGCTTTCAGTGCTGTGCTCCCAGGTAGATTGTGTCAACTCAAAGTCCAATGATCTTATGAAATACTTTTCATGTTTTTTCTTAATTTTAGGAGGGTTTTTGAAATATGCTCTTGTTTTGTGGAGGGGACACCCTCTGTCTTTGACTTGCAGGAGTCACCTCTGTCTGTGTGTACTGAAGCCAGTGTCTGCCGCACAGCCTCTCAGCTGCAGCTCCTGTGGTCAGGTGCAGCTGCTCACTCCATCAACCCAGAGAGCTCCTCCCCTCACCCCTCCACCCATAGCCACTTGAAACCACTGCCCTGCTCCCCCACACAGTAGTGCTGCCTCCCCCAAGATGTCGTGTGGTGGGATCCTTCACCTGTGCCCACTGAAACTGGTTTCCTTCCCTGGCCCAATGTCCTGGGAGAGCTGCTGCATTCAGGGTGCATCTTTCCATGCTGGCTGGAGCCCCCTGTGTGGAAGCGTCACATTGGTTCACACCTTCTCCTGCCAATGGACACTTCATTCTCATCCAGTTATTGGTAATGAGGAATAAGCCTAAACACTCCTGTGCAGGTTGATGTACGCACGTTTAAGTTTTCTCTTGGGGGGAATGACAGGATTGGGGTTGCTGGATGACATGGTAAGGATGGGTTAACTTAATAAGAAATTTCCAGACAACTTTCCAGCATGGCGGGATCCCTCCCTTCCCACTGCAGCTTAGGAGAGTCCCAGGTCCTCTGCGTCATCACTAGAGCCTGGGTTGGCCATTGGATTCTGTTTGTAGACATTCTAATGAATTTGCAGAGGGACTGCTGATCAGCATTTCTCCAACATCTCTGCGATGCTGAGTGTCTGTCCTGGGCAATCTGCCCTCCCGATGCCTTCTCTGATGAGGCCTCCATTCAAATATTTGCCATCTCTTTTATACAGGGGTTTTCACTTTCTTATGGTTAAGTTTTAATGGTTCTTCATATATTCTGCAAGCCAGTACGTTGTGAAATGTGTGATTCACAAATATTTTTTTCTAGACCATAGTTTCTACTTTCATTCTCTTTAAATTCTTATATTGCTAGATAGAGTTACAATTTTGAATTTATGACTAAATTTAATTGGTCAATATTTTCTCTTATGAATCATGCTTTTGGTGTCAGGTCTAAGAACTTTTCACCAAACCCGAGGCTGTGCAAATTTCCCCTGTTTTTATCTAAAGGTTTTATAGTGTCAGGTTATATGTTTAGGCCTGTGACAAACGTTGAGTAGCATTTTGTATCAGCTGTGGCCTTATCTTCCTGCATCTCTGACAGTATCGTGAGCATTTCTGCTGCCTGCACCCTGTGCTCTTCCTGTCTTCTTGGTCCACTCTTCCTGTGCGTTTCAGGGGATGTCTTAGAGCTGGCATTGTCCTGGTTTATCAGAGGTCCCACGGGCTTGCCCACGTGGGAAAGTCAAGACGGTGATTCTGGCAGGATGCCTTGTGAGTCAGGGAGGTGCTGATGGGGGTTTCCATGTAGCAGAGAAAGGCGTTTGGTTTTATAGATGGGAGAGACTTGGGAGGGGATGAACTTGATAAATGCCACGGATGAGAGGCCCAGGCAGAGCAGGTCTTAGGCTGCCCCGCAGTGTAAGCACCAAACGTGAATGTGTCAGGGGCCACACCAGGAGGGAACCCTCAACCACAGGCCTCTGGGTGTCCAAGGCCAAGTCTTGTTCAAGAGGTGCATTCAGCTGAGCCAACCATGGCAGAAATACATAAGGGTGATCTCATGGTTCCTCTGGTTAAATTTTCTACTAATCCCACCCTACTCAGAGAGGAAGCCAAGTCCTCATAGCAGCCTGCAAGCCCCACCTGCCTGCCCGGTGGCTCATGCCTGTAATCTCAGCCCTTTGGGAGGCTGAGGCAGGCAGATTACCTGAGGTCAGGAGTTTGAGACCAGCCTGGCCAGCATGGTGAAACCCTGTTTCTAATAAAAATACAAAAATTAGCTGGGCATTGTGGTACACACCTGTAATTTCAGGTACTTGGGAGGCTGAGGCAGGAGAATCGCTTAAACCCAGAAGGCAGAGGTTGCAGTGAGTTGAGACTGTGCCACTGCACTCCAGCTTGGAGGACAGAGCAAGACTCCATCTCAAAAACCTAATAATAGTAACAATATAACAAGTCAAAAATTTAAACAAGTAAACAGAAACATGGCAAAAGAGTTGAACCAGCCCTTCACAGAAGACAAAAATGTGGAGGAATTGCCAATAAAAACATGAAGAGGGTCTCAGCCTAACAGGGTGAGATACCAGGTGACACCCATCAGACTGGCAAAAATCCCACAATCAGTGAAAGTGCTGTGGAGAATGCAGAGCCACAGGAGTGCTCAGCCACCACTAAGAATGACTGAATTATTTTTTCCATGCTTGCTTATGAAAGGGTGTGTGTCATGGGTTATGAGGAAAATTACATTTCTGGGGATAAAATTTAAAAAATTGAAAGCTACTGACCAGAAGAAACTGTACTTCTGTACAAAAGAAATGCCCAAGAACCTTCATAGTAACACAGTCCTAGGAGCCCACCTGGCCAAACACTCATCAGCAGGAAAATGAAGACATTTCCCACGGTCCCATCCACCACGAGAGATCATGCAGCAATGAAAATAAATTGGGTCAGTGTGGAGGGGTCTCAGGAAGAGAACAGAAGATGAAAATAGACCTGGAGCAAATGCTCAGAGCCAGGGCAGCAGAGGAGCAGCCACACAGGAGACTTCTTCACATCAAAGTTCAAAACTGCAGCTGAGGCAACAGAGCAAGACCCTGTCTCAAAAAGACAACAGACTGTTCAAAAACCACATGCAGTATTGTTTAGGGATGCGCACAAATTTGGGGAAAGAAATGTGCCACAAAGACAAGTACAGGAATGATAAAGACTAAAGCAGAAAGCCACTCCCGCTGAAGGAGAAGGGAAGGGACTGGGATTCGGGAGGGGCCTCCAGGGAGCATCCAAAGTTTGGTTTCTTCAGATTCTATTCCCTAAATTTGGTGGAGGTCCTGTGTGTCCAATGTGTGAACATTCCTTATACCTGACCCATATTATACAAGTGCTTATTTCCTATGGAGTATTGAGAAGACAGTTATAAACAAGATGGGTTAAAGAGCAAGATGGCAGATGAGCATCAGGAAGGAACCTCAAGCACATCTGAGACATTCCACCCACGGAACCTCACCATGGATACCCTTGTGCTCACAGGCCTGGCCTCCCCTCAAAACACAGTCAGGTGTTGGAGATCAGAGGCCACACTCATCACAGCAGAGGGGCAAGACCAGCTGCGTGAAGCAACCCAGCTGCCAGGTCTCACAGATCATTGTGCTGTGAAACCACGTGGGGAAAATGGTAAGTTCTCCGTGTGTCCATCAGCAGCAACTCTCTGATTCACCTCTGTCCTTCACCCCTTCTCCATGAAACAGCTTTACAGAGCTTTACTTGGACCTATTTTTCTAATTATTTTTATTTTACTAACTATTGAAAAGACATATATTGTGTGCATGTGCGATTTTGTTTCTATCAGTCAGGATGATCCTGGTTAAATTTCTACTATTATTATTATTGCCAACATCATTCAGTTTTTTTAAGCTTTTCAATTCCTGAGGATATTGATTAGGGTCTTTCTGTCTTGTGAGACAGAAAACAAATCCCAACTGTGTAAGAGGAAAGAGAAAGCATTAATGTCGAGGCCTGAGACACTCCCAGGCTTAGCTTGCTTGGTGTACAGCTACATCTACAGTTTCAGGTGCCCTCCTGCGACTCTCTCTCTCTCCTTCCCAACTTTGGCTCCATGTTTAGCTCCAAGAACCTCAGACATAACAGCATCACTGACTCCTCCCAAGGATTCCAGGTAACCTATCCTTACTCTATAACAGCAGCACTGGATTCTCTGAAATCTCTGACTCTAACTAAAGCAAAAACCGCTCCTGCCCCATCAAACTAAAGTAAGAACTGCTCCTGCCCAGGTCCACAGCTGCATCTCCCTCAAACTACACAAAGAAATGCTTCTGCCCAGGTGTCCACTTCCACGACCCTCAGGCTTAAACAACAGCCCCACCAGCTCCTTCTGGGAGGAAGAGTGCAGTCCTCAAACAACATGGAATGTTGCAGTCAACATTCTGTGTTGACTTCTCATGGAATTCAGCAGTCAACAAAACCACAGCAGAAGTAAATGATTAAATGTTTCACTTTCAAATTGATGTGTCTTTTATATTCTTGCAAATCGGTTAACCTTTCTACTTTCCATGAACCTTGCAATCTACTTCTATCCAATGTCAGATGGAAATATACTATTTGAAATAACATTTTTAAAATGTAGTTATATTTTTAATATCATCTTATCACAGCTCTAGAAAGAATATTCTTTCTCTCTATTTGCATTAAAGTCTTATGAATGTTCAAACTATGAATTTACTTTGCTGAGGTTTCCAGAATACACATTAATCCCAAATGTGACTCCCCTCCTTAAAATCTTTGAGCTCATTCCCGTCACCAGAGCACAAATGCCAGCTCCCATCACCACCCACATGCCCAGCATGGCCCCACCCTCTACCCTGGCCTTGTGGTCTCCCTTGGCTGTTCCTTTTCTGCTGTACTGGCCTCTGTCAGTTCCTCAAACCACACAGGCTCAGGCCTGAGTCTGGGCCTCTGCCCCTCTATGCCTCTGCCTGGGCGCCTTTCCCAGGCTCCCCATCCTTCTCTTGGCCCACTCAGCTCCAGCCTCTGGTCACCCCTCAGGTGGACAAACACACGGTGTCCTCCCACCCCCGGGCCTTCGCACAGGCTGTTCTCTGTGCCAAAAACACTTCCCCCCTCACCACCTGGGTTTCCTTTTCTAATCACCATTCATCCTTGGGGTCTCCACTAAAATATCATTCCCTTCCCGCCCCCTCTCTTGGACTAACCAGGTCCCCAACCCCTATCTCCTGACTCCAGGAAGCCAGACGCTATCCCAGCACTCAGAACTTCCCCACTGCCATGTTTTGCAGACCCACGATTATTCTGTTAGATTGGTGCAGAAGGCATTGCGGCTTTCCCCATTACTTTTAATGAACTGCAGCACCGACTCCTCCCCGCTTTTTTTCCCCATTGCTATTAATGGAAAAACTTCAATGACTGCTGCACTAGCCAACAGAATAATTTGCATGTATGCATCCATCCTCTGCCCCTCTGGAAAGGACATTCCTTGGAAATAGGGAGCAAATCTGCTCAAATCACTCCAACTCCTTAGCATATTGTCGATAATTATTTCCCACCTGACTGAGAAATACCTTCATTGTTGCTGAGTTGAGGTGCATCACAGGACACGCCACTTTGAAAGTCAATGTCACAGGCAGTCAGCATTTGCTTTTCACTCCTGCACCCACAGCTTGGCTGGGCTTAGGCTGATCTAGTCTGGGCTTGGCTCTGGGCTGAAAGTTGGAACCATGTGTGCTCCACACACCTCTCCTCCTGCAGCCAGAGCCGTAGTGTTCTCGGGCACGCACATCTCATGGGAAAAATCAAGTGCATTAGAGGGCAGGCCTGGCAGGGCACACGCAGTTCAGGCTTCTGCTTTTGCCATGTCTGTTAAAGTCTCATTGGCATAAACAATTCGCAAAGCCATGAGCAACACCTATGGGATGGGTAAGTCCATCCACCCTCCCTCAGGCCCTGGTGAGGATGTGGATGTGTCATGCTCTTCCAGGGGCAGGGAGGTGAAATATTGAGGCCCAACATTAAATCACTCACAGCAAGAAATGTCAGCCTCCATGTCCCCAGGCTGGAATTATTCTTTAGCCATAGGCTCCCCTAAGCTGACTTCCCTTTGCAATGGTGTCTGCAGGTTTAGGCCAGCGCTGTTCCCTGTGGAGGACAGAGGAGCCTCAATTTACCTCCATCTGTTGGGAAAAACAAGATATTAGGTTGGCGCAAAACAACCACAAGCCCCAGGTGTCCCATGCCCCATGAGACATGAGGGGGCAGAAAACTGTGGGAGCGCAGGGAAGCTTGTGTCCCGCTTCCTCCCACCTCTTCTTTCTTTTTTTTTTTTTTTCAGTTTTTGGCTGTCTTTTTTAAATTTTTATTGCATTTTAGGTTTGGGGGTACATGTGCAGAACATGCAAGATAGTTGCATAGGTACACACGTGGCAGTGTGTTTTGCTGCCTTCTGCCCCCTCACCCATATTTGGCATTTCTCCCCATGCCATCCCTCCCCTGCTCCCCACCCGCTGTCCCTCCCCTATTTCCCCCAATAGACCTCAGTGTGTGGTACTCCCTTCCCTGTGTCCATGTGTTCTCATTGTTCATCACCCGCCTATGAGTGAGTATATACGGTGTTTCCTTTTCTGTTCTTGTATCAATTTGCTGAGAATGATGTTCTCCA
>CM052652.1:18253-31181 GCA_028533165.1 Leontopithecus rosalia
TCTAACCTCTTCTTTCTTTTCTCTTTTTCTTTCTTTCCTTTTGAGACAGCGTCTGGCTCTGTCACCCAGGCTGGAGTCCAATGGCAAAATCTTGGCTTACTGCAACCTTCACCTCCCAGGCTCAAGCAATCCACCCTCCTCAGCCTCCCCAGTATCTGGGACCAGAGGTACACACCACCACACCCAGCTAATTTTTTATTTTATGGAAACAGGATTTTGCCATGTTGCCCAGGCTGGCGTCAAACTCCTGAGCTCAGGTAATCCTCCCAGCTCAGCTTACCAAAGTGCTGGGATTACAGGCGTGAGGCACCAAGTCCAGCCTGCTTTATTTTTCTATATAGTTGTCTCACTCTATTGCCCCAGCTGGAGAACAGTGGTGGGATCTTGGCTCACTGCAACCCCTAACTCCCAGGCTCAAGCGATTCTCCTGCCTCAGCCTCCTGAGTAGCTGGGATTACAGGCATATGTCACCATACCCAGTGAATTATTATATATAAACATCTATGTATGTATATTACATATGTACATATATTTTAGTAGACATGGGGTTTCACCATATAGGCCAGGCTGTTCTCGAACTGGCCTCATGATCCACCTGCCTCGGCCTCCCAAAGTGCTGGGATTACAGGCGTGAGCCACCACACCCAGTCGGAACCTTGCAATGTACAAAGTACACATGTATTTTCTTTCCTTTTTGTCTTCCCTAGAGTAGGAGCTTAAGGTGGGCAGGCATTTTTGTTGATCTTGTTTATCACCCCACTCCCACTGCCTGGAACAGTGTCTGGCATGTGAATGGTATGTTCTAAATAAATATTCTTAATACATAAATAAATGAAATACCCTACAAGAGAAAGGCAGTATTTGGAACTTACCCATGAACAGAACCTAAAAGCCAAATACCTTTAGCCTGTCTCTGCCTCTGAACACACCCAACCCAGAAGGAGCCAGCAGGGATAAAACAGGGACAAAGGTGGGGAAGGGAGCAGGTGGTGCCCCCCCCAACTAAGGACCTCTGAGGCTTAGGCTGAACTTCAGCTGGAGAAGGGACTATCCTAGGAACTGTGTGTGACATTAAAGTTTACATTTGTCTGGCCTGGATTTTGTGACACCTAAACACAAGTTATTCCACCCTGTTCTTTTTTATTTTTTTTTGAGATGGAGTCTCACTGTCCCCCAGGCTGGAGTGCAGTGGCACGATCTCAGCCACTGCAACATCCACTTCCTGGGGTTAAGTGAGTCTCATGCCTCCGCCTCCCAAGTAGCTGGGATTACAGGCTTGCACCACCATGCCCGGCTAATTTTGTATTTTTAGTAGAGACAGGGTTTCACCATGTTGGCCATTGGTTGGCTGGTCTCGAACTACTGACCTCAGGTGATCCACCCATCTCGGCCTCTTAAGGTGGTAGGATTATGTATGTGAGCCACCATGCCCAGCCACTGATGGTTTTTTAAATCAAAAAATGGGAAATGGATTTTATCAAATTCTGTTTTTAAAACTATCAAGATTATGAAAGCATTTCTGTTATTTTTCCCATGAATTTTGTGAAGTACAGGATTGTTTTATTGGACCCTGTCCTTTTCAAATATCATCCACACTGTCTGCAGGCATTTCTCAGTGGGATCTGTGTTCAGGAAGGAGACTGTCTGTAATTTTTCTCTCCTGCTATGTTAATGTCAGCTTTTGGTCTCAAGCTGTTGCTAGATTCAGGAAAACATTTTAAAATGTTTCCTTTTTCTCAATTTCCTGAAAAAAGTTGTCAGATTGTGATATTACTTCCTAAGTATTAAAAAAATCACTGATGAAATCATTTGGAATTTATGAAGAAACTTTTAATTTTTGTTGTATCTTAATAACATTTCTGTTAGTTAACGATACTAGACTGCTGAGACTTTCTCATTCTTCTCTCAGTTTGCTAAGTCATGTTCGTGTTAGGACTTTGCCCATTTCTTTTAAATTGTTTAGTTTATTGAATTGAATGTATTCACAATACCCTCATTGAATTTTGATGCCTGAGAATTTGTCATCATGCTCCTTTGTTTATTTCACATATGAATTATATGTGGAATATTATATTAATTTTTCTCTTCCTCTTGATCAGCCTTGATAGGAGTTTATCAAACGTGTGTATGTTTTTGTGTGAAAGAACTCACTTTGGCCATTAACATTTTTTCATTAATACATTTGTTTTCTATTTTACTGGTTCCTGGTTTTATCTTGCCACCTACTTCTGAGGTTGGAGACTGGCAGGGCATGTTTTCTGGCCACGCCCTTGCTGACCAAAACAAGGCGTAGTCCAGAGAGGATGAAGTGAAGGGCCCAGCAGATGGTGAGAGGGGTCACCCGGCTGCTGTCACTGCTCATGAACATGGGACGTGGCCTGCTGCACCATCACAGTTTACAGATGCCATGAAAATGGCCCAGAAGTCACCTCCCCTTTCCTTCTCAGTGACCTGGAAGTTACCACCCCTTTCCTATAAAGTTCTAAATAAGATACTCCTTAATTTGCATTAACATGCTCCTTCATTTACATGTCATTGATATTGGATATAATTGACCATAAATACAGTTGCCAAGAGTCCATACATTGCAAGCTCTGGCTGCACTGTCTATGAGTTAGTGCTGCTCCACAAAAAGCCATACCATTTCATAAAAGTTGCTGTCTAACACACCAGTTTACACTTGCATTCTTTCCTGATGAGTCAAGAACCCAGCTAGGCCAAGCCCCAATTTTGAGGCTTGCCTGTCCTGTACCACTTCTATTAAGTTTCATTTTCAATGCTTTATTCAGCTTGTTGAGATGGAATCTCACTGACTTTAAGCCATTCTTCTCTTCTACCATGTGGATCTGAGGCTATGAATATCTTTTGCATACTGCTTTACCTGCATTCTGGTTTGATATGTCAGGCCCACACTGTAAAAGGGGGTAAAATATTTTCTAATTTTCTTTTTGACTTCTTCTTTTAATAAAAAATTATCAAATTATGTATTGTTTAATTTTTAGCTAGTTATTTTCTAGTACTTTTTGTTGTTAGTTTTTAGCTTAGTTCCCCTGTCCTTTAACATTATAAACTGTGAGTTTTAATTTTTTCAAAATTGGTAAGGTTATCTTAATGAGTAGCCTATGTTTAATTTAAGTAAGTGCTATAAGTTCACTTGAAAAAAAAAAGCCAACACTGTTGTGTTGGGAGTGACCATCCATGAACTGTGCTAATTGTATTGTTTAGATGTTCTGTATCTTTATTAATACTTTATCTGCTTGTAAATCAGCTGCTGAAAGGGGTAGGTTGGCATCTCGCTCCAGAAGTGTTGATTTGCAGGTTTCTCCTTTCAGTCATGTTACCACTTTTTGTGATACATTTGGAAGCCAATTCACTGGGTGCCTGTATTAGAAGGAATACAAGAAGTATTCCTTGTTGACTTAGGCCTTTTTTATTGTGAAGTGCATTTATTTTCTTTAATCATGCCTTTTGCCTTAAAGTCTCTCTTATCTGCCTTCCATATAGCTACCCAAGTTGTCTTTGAATTCATATTTGTAAGTTATATTCTTTTCAATCTTTTACTTTTGACCTACCTGTGAACTTAAAGTCTAAATATTGCAGGTGTGCAATAGAAAATGGTTTTTATAATAAACACAAATAATCCTAGAAAGATACCAAGACAAATGCTATAATCTGCTGTTCTTGATCAGCTGTATTGCTGAGATCAAGAGCTCATTACAGTGATGAGTAATAATTCCATGTTTGTTTAGAAATCATGGTTCTAGCTCCTAATTCACAGAAGACAGTATTGATGCTGCCCTGTCATGAAGCAAGCCACCTGCAGAGAGCACTCCATCTCCTCATGGGAGAGGAAGGGAGGGAGGTGGGGGCCACATGCTCCCTTCTCGGTGAGCTGTCTTTGAAGACCCCATGAGGACGGCCAGCACCGTCTCTGCCAGGATTCGTGATTCTATGTTCTCAGCGTGAATTGATGCTGAGTGTGGAACATGTAGCAATTTACACAAAGGTGCTGATTACACGACAGTCTTAGCACCTCCAAGTGTTGAGAGAGGCAGTTTCACATGATGTCACACACACACACAGGCTCACACACACACACACAAGTTCACACACATGTGATTTCACACACACAAGCATAAACATGAGAAAGATTCAGAAAATACTAAATTTGGGGCTTTCAGTTAATCTTGGAAACACTTAGATTTTAACTTCCATTCATTCTAAAAATGCCACTAAATTGGCAGCAACTAGCTTTGGAAAACAACTCACAGAAGTCTACCAGGTCCAAAAAAGGAGACGGGCTGGCACAAGTGAGAGCCATTGAAGGGGTGTGGGAGGCGGAATCAGAGCTCTTCCAACCACGTGTCTGAAATACAGACAAGACCATCGGGGCAGCGGACACCTGAGCATCCTGGACTTGGAAGGCCCAGTGCCTCTGGAGCAGGGTGTGGAGGGGGCCAGTGAGCTGCATTATTGAGATTCTGTTAGAAGCTGTCTCAGTTTGTTTCTGCTGCTCTACAAAACACCCCAGGCTGGGTATTTTATAAATAATAGAACTTTATTTCTCAGAGTTCTCAAGGCCGGCAGTCCAGAATCAAGGTGCTGGCAGATTCAGGTCTGGGGGTTCTCACTCCTCCTAGGTGTTGCCTCTGGCTGTAAACAGCTCCCTGGCATCTCTTTGTCAGGGAATGAACTGATCCTGCTCATGACATCTGCACCCTTACAACCAATCACCTCCTAAAGCCTCCCTCCTGATACTGTGACATTGAGGTTGAAGTCTCTACAGAGGAACTTTAGGGGGCACATTCAGACCATAGCAGAACCCTAGACCTACCTCCTGGGTGATGCAGGCAGAAGTCCACCCCACAGGAACAGTCAGAAAGGGAGAATAGCCCCCAACTTGGGAAAACACCTTTGACTAAATGTTGGCGGGAGATGGGAGGCCCTTTATTCACACCAGGTTGGGTGAGTTTCCCTTTCCTGAGATGGCCTTTGGGATGCCAGGGAGATACTTTGGCTTTACACTATTTTAGCTATTTGAGGGTCTGATCTGATATTACCAAATACTTTGCATTGTCGAGTAGCAATGGCTGCACCAGGGCTTTGAGATGAGACGTTTGTCATCTGAAGCCATCTGGCTTAGTTAAAATTGAAGTGTTTCCAAGATTAACTGAAAGCCCCCAATCTAAGTGGGATTCTGTTCTGAGGAATCTGAACATCCCAGGGGAAATGATACACACATCTGAGTCCCCAGGAAAAGGTCCTCATCCCAAACTGCACACTCTGAAGCCCCTTTGAGGCAAAGCTGCCCATGAATGCAACTGACTAAACCTAAATGCACCTTGAGACTTTCCACTTTGTGGAAAATCTCCACAAAGCACAGAGAGACTCAGACAAACAGAATCAAAAAGAAAGGGTGAAACACACCGGGTAGGACTGCAGGGAGTTGAGAAACTCAATAAGCAGGTTAATTACAATAGATGATAGGTGGACATAGCAGACAGTTGATATCAACCTTATTCTGCAGTTAGTGCGAGGTTACAACACACTATTAGAACTTAGGAAAAAACAGAGCATTACAACAAATGATATAAAGGCCTGTAGTGAAGAAGACAGAGTGGAGGACATCTCTCAAAATAAGGAGAAAACACGGATGTGGACAGATGTCCCCAAGGGTTAAAAAGGAATACCTGAGTTCATCCACAAGCATCCCTCCTTGGGGGCATCTGAAACGCAGCTGTGCCAGGATGAAGGAGTGAACAGTGTCAGGGGAAGAGATCAGGGAGCTGGGTTCTGGGGCCCAGGTGAGGTCTGGTGTCCCCAAAGGACCTGGCACCTGGGGTGGGGCACAGAGGCCCCTGGGAGCTGGTTCTGAGAAAAAGCTGGGATGGATGCCCACCCAACAGATGAGTTTGTTGGAGAGCGGGGAGGGGTAAACCAGAGGTACATGAAGAGGCAGAGGGTGGAGTTTAAGTTCATTTTAGAGCAGGGGCAAAAGAGGGTGTGGATATTTAAATAGTGATTTAACCGAATTTACTGAGCACCCAGATCAGGAGGATGGGGAAGTAGCTGGGGGAGTCATCGCATTGGCCTCCAGACGGCTTCAGATATCGGACATCTCATCTCAAAGCCCCGGCGCAGCCACGTGCACCTGCTACTTGGCAATGCAAAGTATTTGTTAATATCAGATTAGGCGCCTCAAACAGCTGAAGTCATGTGAAGCTGGCATGTCCCCCTGGGAGCAGCTCTGGGCAGAGAGGGCCCCTGCCCTTCCTCCCAGGTGCCCAGGTGTCCCAGGTGCTGTTTTCATTTAAAAATATGTGAAAAAAAAAAAGGAAGGAGAGTAAGGAAGAAAACACAATGCAGAAATCTTCTTAATGCAGGTCGGATTTATTCTCATCATTGCTTTATTCATTTTTTAAACTTTTTAACCTAAAAATCACTTAGGAATCTGGAACCTTTTAGCTTTTTGCTGTGTTCAGCTGGCTGGGAGAGCACTCTCTGGAGATGCCCACAGCGTAGCTGCACTAACAAAGGACATGCGTGCTCCTGGAGTGTGACCTGGAAAGTGTTTCTGTGCAGGCACCATAGCAGGCTCCGTGGCAGGCTCTGTGCCAGGCTGGGTTTCACTTAACACACTTGCTGCTGCATCTTCCCTCCACAGTGTCTCCCCCTGGGCTTTGGGGCACAGCCTGCCATGGAGTCAGTGAGGTGCCCAGACCCAGGACCAAGGCAAGAGAAGGCATTTCAGAAACTGGCAACACAGCTTTCCCTGTTCAGAGTGAAAGGGGTCATATGGCCATGTCATTACTGGAGACCCTCCCACGCTGGGGGAGCATTTGCAGCAGAAGTTCCGGGTCATCTCTAGGAGAAGGCCGGTCCTTGGGAGTTTGTGAGCTCGCTCTCTCTCTCTCTCTCTGTCAGCCTAGAGGTTGATCAATTTCATCAATCTATTCAAACAACCAGGTTTTCAATTCACTGATTTTTCTGTTATTTGTCCATTTCGGTAACTTCTGCTCTTATTTTTATGATTTCCTTCCTTATCATTATTTTGAATTTAACTTGCTCTTCACATCCAGCAGTGATGGGACTCCTCACTCCACAGTGAGCTTCCTCAAGCCAGCAAGCCTGTGAATTCCCAGGGTCACAGCTGGAGGGGGCAGGCTCGGTGGGTGGTGGAGACCCAGGAAAGACACCACAGCCTTCAGGTCTGACCCAACTCAGCCAGTTTCTCCCTTTGTTCATTTCCGCTGCCTTCACTTAGTGTCTTTCATAACCTTATCTGCTGTGATCACTGACTTCATCATTTTACGGCTACACAATGTGCCATCTATAGATGTTTTTAACACCTCAAAAGATTGATTTCATTAGACTGAAAGCCTCTGTAAATTATGTGAATTCAATCGTTAGACCCACATTTTCCATTTTTGTCCAAATATATTTTTCCATGTGGTTCTATATACTATGTATTTTGACAATTCAACTAAATTACAAAAACATCCAATTAGTAAAACTAATAAATTTACATTACCTTTTCATTTTAGGAAAAATAGTATCACTTATGTATTAATTAATGAATGTTCTCATTTCCTTAGTCTTTACATCTGTGAAGCTTCTCCTATGGTTCATTTGCCATTGGAGCAACAGCCTACTGAGGCACCAGCCCAGATCTGAAGCTGCTTCATCCCATGCCACGGGTGGTGAGGATGTAACTTGGGATTCTGGCTAACGCTCTCATGAGACAACACTCAATGTCACCACAGACTCTGGGAAAAGCACATGGCCAGTGAAGACTGAATTCTAAAGAGAAGAAAGGAATTACTTCCCAATTCCCATCGCAGTGGCCTTCCCCAAATCCCCAGCCAAATAGACGACATGCAGAAATAAATGTACATGTATTTTCCTTTCTTTTCTTACTTGCAAGAAGCTACTTGAGTTTGTCTACACAGCAAGTTGCCAGCTAGTCATTGTCCCATTTCTTGTATCGTCAAACAATGATATCAAATAGAGCCAGGCAGGCAATTGCTGTAATCACACAAAGTCTCCAGCTTTCTGATTCCATTGCATGTGGCTCCAGCTCCTACTGTACATAGATAAATAGAGCCAGGCAGGCAATTCCTGTAATCACACAACGCTTCCAGCTTTGAGATTCCATTGCATGTGGCTCCAGCTCGTACTGTCCATGGATAAATACAGCCAGGCAGACAATTCCTGTAATCACACAACGCTTCCAGCTTTGAGATTCCATTGCATGTGGCTCCAGCTCGTACTGTCCATGGATAAATAGAGCCAGGCTGGCAATTCCTGTAATCACACAATGCTTCCAGCTTTGAGATTCCATTGCGTGTGACTCCAGTTCCCGCTGTCCGTGGACGCTCCATCACTCCCCATGGAGCTTCCTCTGTCCACGCTGAGCAGAACCTTTGCTGGGAGCTGAAGCACCCAGGAGGATGGGTCACTGCACTCTCCAGATGCCCAGCATGCAAAACAAGACATGTGGGAGCCCCCACCAGAGGAGCCTTTGGTCTTCTCTCTTCTTTGGGGTATAAGAGAATGAGACAGACAGGCATGTGGGAGTGCCAGGACATCCTGGCCAGTGGGGGGATGTCATACAGTGGCTGCCTGTGCCACGCTGGCTGCTGAATACATGTCGCCCTGGACACAGGCATGCCAGTGTGGGGTGGGACATGTGACAGTCACAGGTCTTAGCCCTGGTCACGTGGACATGCATCCAGTGATAACTCTCACCTTTGCTGCTGAATCTCTCTTGTGTGCTAATCCACGTATTTGCCAAAACTATAATGGTTCACTCTCTATTTTCTGTAATAGCCTCAGATTAGAGCAGTGGGATAATTTCCTACTCTGAATAGCTGGTTCCCTGTGCCCACTGATGGCTCAGTCCACCAGGACCTTGTCCAGTCCTGAGGAAGCTGATCCCCTTTGAAGACAGCAGACAGCCTGCCAGTGTACTCCCCCTCCTCCCCTGGATTTCAGAGACTTCCCTGGATGGCCAAGAGTCCCATCCTACATCCCCTCCTCTGCAGAGCAGCCTCCATCATCCCTCCACCTTCAGCGGGAGACCCCCAGACACTGCCTTGCCTCTGAGCAGCCACAGCACCCCTGCCTGTTACAGATTTAATCATTTAATCATGTTCTACCTCAAAAAAGCACTTAGGTCTCAGAGAAGGGGCTCATAGCTTCAGTCAGGGATCCATGAATTCCTCAAATTGGTGTTTTATCAAGAAACATTTTACTGTGCAGGTGGAATGAGTGTATAAACTAACATAAAGGAAAATGCTTAAAATACCAAACCATCGTCTGAAGGGATGGATAAGATCTGGATTCCTGATAAAAGTCATTCTCTAGACTTTTACTTTCCATGTGTAAGAAAATCACAGGAACCACTAACATGTGTAGAGTGATTTAATTACAGCTAAACTTAAGAGTTTAAGAAGGAACTTTTTCATAATTCATGTATCACTAACCCTAGCCCTAACACAGTTCTGCACACTGTGTGATGCCCACCATATTCTACTCAACAACTCCCTTCCTGCTTCTACCATACAGCTTAAGCCACCCCCCTCCTTTCTTCTTACAACCTCAATCAGAAGCTCATGTTTTGGTCTCTGGTTTTCCCTCAGGGCATGTTTTAATAAACTTCTACAGTGAGATGTATCATACTATCTTGAAATTATTTGCCTGCATGTCTAGCCTGACCCACCATCTCCACCAGCGAGTAGCTACACAAGGTGAGAAACCACATTTTATTCATCTTTATGACTCTAGTACTTGGCATCAGGAAAGAACATAAGATGGGTTTATAGAATTTAATAATTTTGATTAGTTTGTCATTTTCATCTCAGTGGTTTAAAGCACGGTTTAAAAAAAATAGCCATAGACATAAGATGTGCCTTTACAGATTCATCCTGAGTGGCTCTGAGTCTTTGATAAGCCACTTAGCTTTTCTGAGATCCAAATTACTCATGTGTGAAAAGATAAGGAGATCTACTTGACCAACTTTACCCACTTCGTGGGAGAGGGTGATAAGCAATCCTAAAAATAAGAATCAGCATGAAGTTTCCAAAATCATACATTCACATTTCTAAAAACTACTCATTTAAAAAGTACCTTCATAAACAAGGTATTTTATACTGGCCAAAAAAAAAATGAGGCCTAAATAACATGTTGGTAAAAGCTGTTTTTAAGTTGTAAATCATACATGTGAAATAATATGGCTTTTAGTTTCTATTATAATAATTATAACCAGGTTTCTTCTTGGATGTTGTGGGCTCCTGACCTCCAACTTCTTAAAAGAACAAGCAGTGGGACCACTTTAGCTGCACTGTATGCTTGCAAAGTTAAATTTTGGACCAAAAACAGTGATGCAGAAAGGTGATTTTATTTAGGTAGAGAAAAGAGAAGGAAAGGAGAAGAGAAAGGCTTCCACAAAGAGTGTGGAAGGGGATTCCAGAGGGGAGGTCCCAGAGGAACCTCTACCGTGTGGGAGGGGATTCCAGAAAGTTGGAAATCTGGTGCAGGTGAGGGAGCATGGACTTTTATCCTGGGAGAAACCCCCACCTTCTCCAAGACCCTGGGCCAATGAAAGGAGTTCCTTAGAACTTCCACTGGAGTGATTGACTTAGTTTCTTCCCGTGCCCACAAAATTCAAACATAAACCATTGAATCTCCCAGATGGAGAGAGATGGGAGGGGGTCATGATGCCAAGAAATTCTTGCCCTTAAAGCTACATCCGCTCATGAACCCAGAAAGGGAACACATTCCCTCATAACCACCTGGCATGACTCAAAAGATCACAGTCTAGCCTGCAGAGAGAAGAGCCTGTTTCCAAGGCTCATAATGCATTGAAAAGTAGAAGGTAATTTTATTTTCATTAATTTAATGAAAAGAAAATGATGCTTCCTTATGGCTTCCTCTACTGCAGCTTTTTTTATGAGGAAATAAAACAACTTACAAGTGCATGGAACTTAAATTTTTAAAACACTTCCACATCCATTATGTCTTTAATCCTCAGACCATCCCCACTTTGCAGATCAAAAATCCATTCTTCAGAACTGGGAGTGACTTGAATTAGACCTCCAGCAAGTGAGAGGGAGTTGGACTTCAAACTGAGGTCCTCAGGTGGCAAGTTTTCTATCTTTCCATCAGACCAAAATCCCAGAGCATTTCAGATTATTCTAATATGTTTAGAGATTAAGAAGCAGAGACTAAGATTCCAAGTGATCTAATGATGACACAATTAAGAATAGTGTTAGGAACCCAGAATGCCCCACTTGCCCCAGTCCCTAAATGACTATATATCATCTTTTGTGATATCCAGCCTCAAAGATGGCCCCCAGTGATTCCCACCTACCAGTATTCACATTCTTGTATAATTTTGTCTCACACTAAAGAGGGCTGACTTTTATAACCATAGGATATTGTACCAATCGCAATGTGTGACTTCTGATGCTAGGTCATAAAAGAGATTGCTGCTGTTTTCTTGCTCTCTTGAAATGTGTGCTCTGAGGGAAGGCAGACACAAGGTTGTGAGGACATTCAAGACACTCCAAAGCATTCTTGAATGTCCAAGGAATGGAGGCATCTTGCCAAGAGACAGTACTCTTTCCTGTTATGTGAATCAGCAATGGATCTTCTGGTCCCATTAGAAATTTCATTTAAATTTTCAGAGATTGCAGTCCTTGCCAACATCTTGACCATAATGCCATGACAGACCCTAAGCCAGAACCACACAGCTAAATCACTCCTGAATTTCTGACACACAAACTGTTATAATAAGCATTTGTTGCTGTTTAAGTCACTTAGTTTTTGAGGAGATTTATACAACAATAAATAATATTTTCTGTTATGGTCAGTAGGCTCTCCAAAGTGTATGCACATTCTCCTTCTCCTAATTTCACATTTATTTCCCTAAAACATAGTCAGAAATCCACTTATCATCAGTTTCCTAAACTCCTTGTCAAGGATGTTAATCAAATGAGAGAAGTTACTTAAATAATCTGATTCACTATAATCTTCACCCAGGGGAGGGAGAGGAAGATGGCGCTCTAGAAGCAACTCACCACTGCAGCTCTCAGTCAAGACGCAGAGGGTAAGCAAACACCGCATTTTCAGACGGATCCTTATAGCCCACAGAGCCGGGGGGAAAGCCCAGGTGTAAAAGGCACGCAGGACTCAAGCGCAGCGCTCTCCGCTGGCGCGGCCAGGAAGCCAGCGCCGCGGCAGCGGCAAGGCGCACAAAACAAACGGGTCTGGGCACCCTGTTAAACCAACAATTTGAGACTTGGGAGGGCAGATTGCTATGTTCATCTCACTGAACGGGTTTTGGACGGTGAACTAGACCAGGAGATTTCTGGGAGGTGAAATGTGAACCAGCACAGCGGGTGGCTGCACTGGAAATCACACAGATCCCAGTGCCCTTTCAGCCAGCGACTGAGGCACCTGGGAGAGAGTCAACCCTACAACTTAAAAAGAAAAAGAAGCAAAAAGGCTCCGAGGCAGGGAGCCAATTGAACAGGCTCGACGGGTCCTACCCCCACAGGGACAAGCAATAAGTCTATCTGGAGTGCTGGGGGTTGAGAGTTCCACTGCGGGAAGAGCGGAACACATGACTGTGCAGCTCGGTGGGGGAGGGGCGTCTGCCATTGCCGAGAGCTTCGGCCCCTACTAAGGTACCCGCCCACTGCTGACACAGTCAGCCATTGCCAAGGCAACCCGCAATAACAGAGAGACTCCATCTACAGGGCAGAGCCCACATCAGCAGGGCAGAGCCTATGTCAGTAGGGTGGAGCCCAAAACAGCAGGACGGAGCCCACAGCAAAAGGGCAAACCTCACGCCAGCAGGGCGGAGACTCGGCACCCAAATAGTGACTAGACTGCCTCCTAGCTGGGCAGGACAGCGCAACGGATA